>JBAMCJ010004552.1:0-14470 GCA_037075205.1 Drosophila prostipennis | reverse complement strand
ACCCTTCAGTTCCAGAAATCAGTTTTCACTCGTGAATCACCGGGTGACTCACTCGTGACAGGTCATTTGGCACTCGTGACGCACTCGTGATTTTCCATAGAGACTTTTGTTCGAGAGTTCCTACCCCGTACCATAGTGACAGCTTCAATGACATTTTTTCGAAGTCACTCGTGATGTCACCAGTGCCTTATACGAATTGGTCATATGAGACGTCACCACCCTGTGACATGTCACGCATGATTTCACGAGTGACTTTTTCCAAAATGTCATCAGCAATTTTATTACAAAAAAAAAAAAAAAACAAATTATTGTATTTTCTATTCATTTATTTAATTTTATTTATTTCATTGTATTCATTTACATTTCTTATTTTTTATTTTTTTAAATTGTGTTATTGTTATTGTTATTTCTAGATCTCTTCTTGACCAATTTATTTTTAATATTAAGTGAGGCCTTTCTTAGGCACTTATCAGGGTCTTCGGATTGGTGGGTCAACGCTCCTGAAAAAATTTAAAAAACAAGTATTACCATTTGTACTATATTTAATATTCAAATAATTGCGTACTGACCATGAAGCACCGCATATAGCCCTTTGCGTGCTTTTATAGACTTTTTTCCGCTGCTTCCGTCCAGATTGTAGTCACTGACCAGACTATCTGAAATAATCAGCTTCAGGCATTTCGATAAATTGTCTTTTTTAATTATTTTGGTCACTTTCTTGATCTGTAAATAAAAAATAAGTACGTATATAGACAGAGGTTTTTTATGATATATTTACCTACATAGAAAAAACAATGTAAAGACGAAAATACATATCTGGATAATGAATTAAAAATTACGTAGGGTATTTAAATTGAAAATAATATCGAATCTTGTAAGACAAAACATAGTAAGCAGGGACCGTAACTGTTATGAGTTTTATTTTAAAAATCACATTTTATCAGTTATTTTTTGAGTTTTATTATAAAAATCAAAAAATTAAAACACATACAGATTTGTCAACAGTGTTTTAAGAAACATTTACAATAGCAGTTATTTTCGGTCCCTGATCCTAGGAAATTTTTAATTTAATATCCAGATATGTATTTTCGTTTTTACATTGTTTTTTCTAATTTATACTTACGTAAAAATCCTGGAGTTCAGGGGTCATGGACTCCTCGAAGAAGTCCAGCTCCTCTTCCGTGTTCAAGGGAAAGTCTACTCCTCCTTTACACTCATCCTTGTCCTTTTTAAGTGATTCCTTTAGCAAGGCGGTGTTCTCTGCCAGTTTATCCGCTAGTATTTCTAGCTGCCTAACTACTTTCTGGTTCTCATTGCGGAGCTGATGAACCTCTTCTGAAATAAAAAAAAATGATTATATTAATAAATTTAAAGAAATGCATAAACTTTTATAAAGTGTAGGTTTATTTAACTTACCTCTCAACGCAGACATTTCAGATGAATCTTAAAAAAAAATTAAAGAATTACGAAAAAACACAGGTTTATATACTTACTAGAGACGGTTGGAGTTTCTGTAATAAACAAATATTTTATTAATGTGGACATTGTTTAAACTATTTATATAGAAAAGAAATCAATTTCTTATGTTTACACTTACCTTCCTCATCAAACAAAATCTTCCTTATTTTCGCTGGTTGAGACATACTAATTAAAAAATAAATAAATATTAGTAAAAAATAATAAATAAATTATTATAACATTAGTAAACAGAATAAAATAAAAACGAACTATAAAAAAGAACAAAAAACATAGGACTTCACTATTTAATTGACCGCAGCTGTATTTCTCACAATTAAACATTTTGGCTTGCCAAAAAAACATCGTTGCGGAACAAAGTTTATTACTAAAAACTTGCACTAATTATTGTGTTTATGTTTATTTTTGTTTTGTTTCTTATTGTTACAAAGCATTTCAGCTTGCCACTTTCGGCTAATGCACGTAGAACTTTCTAGGTTTTTTTGCAAAACACAAATCACTTTCCAAATTGGGGCAAATTAAAGTTAAGTCTATCACAATATCTTACATTTAAGGTAGCACTTACCTGACTTTATATATATCACTTGTCACAGAATATTTAATTAACCACGAAAATAACTCCTTCTCTCAGAAAACCTTCGAAAATAATGCGATGCACCAAGTCTTCTTCTTACCCCTTTACCCGATTTCTTTTGTTTCATCTTCGCTGTTGGCGCGTGCCTATGCTCTCATACCCTTTCTAAAGCGGTATATATTCGACTATATAATTTTTATTTGTTCAATAAAAACGCAATTTCTTAAAGCTGTTAATAGTATAATCTAAACTACTTTATAAAAGTCTTCGAATAAAACATGGGTCAGTGGTAAATTCCTACCAGAGCGGATTGACATAAAAATCTAGAAAAATCAGCATAATTCTGAAATAATTAGGAGACGTGTGTGAGGTACAAATTAAAACAATAAACGACCCCAAAGTGCCCCAAAATTCGATTCGTTTTTTTTTAAATTCTTTCTTTTGCCATTTTTCTGTTATAAATGTTGTTAAAATGGTTTAAAAAAATTATGATCATAATCTTATGGCATAGCCGCAACTAACTGCATTTAAATTTTTTGGAAATTCAGCCTCCTTAACCAAGTCCCCAATATTTTCCAATTCTCTTATGCGTGACGTCACGGCCTCCACATATGTTTGTATGTATGTTCTGCTGGCGCACTTTGCATTAAGTCGTAAATGTGTGTATGTAGCTAGAAATGACCCATGGGAAGTGCAAATTTTTTCGCAGATTTAGCTCATCCAGTGCTGTCGAGAGCTAATGATTATGAATTAAAGGTGTCTTAACATTTCCACAAAACAAAATTGGAAGTCCACATAACGAAAAAATGTTCGAAAACACAATATTTTTAGACGAAACTACGCCAAAAGTCCTTCCCAAGGGTCGAGAGTAGTTTTTACTTGGCAACAACAACAAAAGGCATTGTATCCATGTAAAGTTAACTTTAAATTGTTGGTAAACAAAAGGGTAGTCATGACAAATTTAAAAAAAAAAGTTATTGGCCACTATGTTAATTTATTCGATTTTTTTGTTGACTGGTTGAAATAAGCTGTGGCCTTTTTTTTTGGGCTTTTTTTGTAATTAATTCATAAAAAATATTTGTAAAATTTTTAAAAAATCATACAATTATTAAACACTAATGTGTATCATCATAGATGTATTCTGCGTTTAAATTATTTTGATAACATCTTTTGTTTAGTTTTTATGGGATGTTAAAGTTTTTGGTGTAGACTGGTTGAAATAAGCTGTGAACCACTGTAATATTCTGGACCCCCAATAAAGTTCCTCCGACGAACAAAGATCCCAACTACAACTTCAATTGGACATACAGCCCGGAATCAGATAACGGGGCAGCACTACAATAGAGTATGTATGTATGTATACACCACACATTTAGCACCACTCGGCATATACGTACATATGTGTGTGTATATACTGCACTCCGAAATGCAACCGCTGCCGGCGGCTGCAAAATGCGAAAAAATTAGCAGTTGTAAAGTGCAGCTTTTGTTTCTTTTAAAATCCACATCACTTTTCACCGACGAGTGGGGGAAACGCATAATTTCAACGATTTTCCTGCACATTTCCCTATAAACTCACCATTTTCATTTTCAGTTCTGCTGCCCATTGTTCTCCCTTGCTCTTCACTAGGTTGGCTTTTCTCCGACTTTCCAAGTTTTCCGGGTGCACGAACCATCTGCGGGGGCGGCACTGCAGTTTTCAGTTGTTTTTCGCGGTGTTTTCCAAGTTTGTTTAGGCCTTTGTGGCACGCATTTTCACTCGCGGCCCTGTAATAGAGCTGGCAAACTATAGATGGCACTATCGATACTATCAGCGGATATATCGGTAGCCGATGGTCTGGCCAAGAGGTGGACCTAGTTAACTTATTTAGCGGGCAGTTGGGGGCGGGGGCTTCTCTATTTTCAACCAATAAACTAATAAATAAATTTTAAAATTATTTTTATTAGGTGCAGTGTGACCGGTGGATACGGAAATACCTAATATTCCATTTTTATTTATTCAAAAATACCAAGGATACGCCATAACGGGAGGGTGTCTTTGCTGGCCTAGCGGCTTCACAAACCTTTGGGCTTATTTTCGATGCACCTCCAATTGAAAATTTAAAATTAAAATATTATATTGGAAACAAAACTTAAGTAATAGATATTTAATTAAAATTAGTTTGAAAGTAATTTTGTATTTAAACTTGTTGGAATTTAAAAGTTTTGTCTAAATGAAATTTTGTTTATCGAAATAAAATTTAAAAATTCCCCAAAATTGTAAAATAATGAAAAAGCCCTTCAAAATTCAATAACCTCGTCTCATCAGCATTACTCCCATTTTTATGCATATTTATTACACATTTAGATACAATTCGCATTGATATTTCGAGCAGGTATTTTAAATTAAGGCAAAAATCTGTTGGCAAAACTAACTATATGAGCCGAGTGCATTAACAACTTTTCAATTTTCGTTTTGGTGCGAGTTACTTTAGTTCAACTTGGTGGTGTTTCGGCAGTAGTTAACTTAATTCTTGGAATACATGTCACATGTCTCAACAACGCCTGTCGTTTCGTTTTCACAATAATTTATTTGGGTTCTCTCGAATTCAATATCGATGTTCGACACTTTTAGCTTAACTTTAGGTTCATCATCATGAGTTTGCGTATACGCTTTGATCGGCGTACGGATTCCGTTTTGGTTATGGCCTTTTTAGTTTATTTACACTAACTCCAGACGCTTCATCTCCTTGAAGAGCTCGTGGCCCATTTTGGCAGGACTCCTGGTCACAATGACGCCGGCCTTTTCCAGGGCGGCGATCTTGTCGTTGGCACCTCCCTTGCCTCCCGAAATGATGGCTCCAGCGTGACCCATGCGACGGCCGGGTGGCGCCGACACGCCGGCAATGAACGAGACCACAGGCTTGGCCTTGATGCCCTGTAGAAAATATTTAAAAAATTAATAATAGCTAAAAATACTATATAATAGTTAACCTACCGAATTGTACTCGGTCAGGTAGTCGGCAGCCTTCTCCTCGGCCACGCCTCCGATCTCGCCGATCAGGATGATGCCCTTGGTCTCGGGATCCTTGAGGAACACCTCCAGGCAGTCGATGAAGTCGGTGCCGTTGAACGGATCACCGCCAATGCCCACGCAGAGGGTCTGGCCCAGGCCGACCTCGGTGGTCTGGTGCACGGCCTCGTAGGTCAGGGTTCCCGAGCGGGAGACCACGCCGATCTTGCCGCGCTTGTGAATGTGACCCGGCATGATGCCAATCTTGCACTGTAAATCGGAAAAAATGTAGGGAAAGGGTTAGAAAATTTCGATAATCAAGAAATCTATAGAAAAATAATAAGCTCGTAGAAATACCACATCTATAAAAATGTTTTCCATTAAAGAGATTACAATTAGGTTATTTTTTGCACTACAAATTATTACAAAATAATACCAATTTCTAACTAAAAAACATAGAAATGTACATTTTGATTGACTAGTGTGCATAGTGTTTTGGTTAAGCATGCTAATTATATGTTCGTTGAAAAAATAACTTTGTTAATTTCTTTTATAACCAGTTTTCTGAATTTTGATTTAATGCTAATAAAACTAGCAAGTTCAAGGTGACAAAGTTGTTAAACAGAAATACAATCGAATAAGTTTATATTGACCTAGTCCATAAATTTACCTCTTACATTTCTAAATAAATAATTACAAAAAAAATATTAAAGAAGGTTTTTTTTTAATTCCTTGAAGAATACGTAACTGATAATGTTATCATATTATTGCTATTGACCTACAAACACATCAATATACTTAGTTTAAAATACAACTTAGGGAAAAAGAAAACCCAAAATAAAACTTAAAGTTTATTAGAAAACACTTTAAATAAAGTGGGTAAAGACTATCAAATTGATTTATTTTATGCTTTGCTCTTGAAGTTTTATGACTCATAGATAGATAAGCGTCATAAATGGTAATAAAAAATTGTATAATTTTACTTAAGGCGAAGAAAATTTCACTTGAACAAAGGTACAAAGTTCAAGATATGAATTTTAATAACAAATAAATTAAGAAATGAATACCAAACAGACATAGTTATTCAATCTTTCCCTCGCACGTCATACTAAGAGATAAGAAAACACCAGATGAGATGGACTTTGCCCGCTGGCGAAGCTTATCTTCGAGACTCTCTACCCTGCAGATGTACGAACCTGTTCGGGGGCGATGATTCCCGGGCAGTTGGGGCCCACCAATCGCGACTTGCTCTGGCTGATGAGGGCGTGCTTCACCTTCACCATGTCGTGCTGCGGCACGCCCTCCGTGATGCACACGATCAGGGGGATCTCCGCCTCCAGGGCCTCGATGATGGCGGCCGCCGCACCCGGTGGTGGCACATAGATGACGGTGGCATGTGGATCGGTGGCCTTCTTGGCCTCCGCCACCGAGGCGAAGACGGGCAGACCCAGGTGCTGGGTGCCGCCCTTCTTCGGGGAAATGCCGCCGACCAACTTGGTGCCGTACTCCAGAGCCTGTTGGCTGTGGAAGGTGCCCTGTTTGCCGGTGAATCCCTGGCAGATCACCCGCGAGTCGCCGTTCAGCTTCAGGTTGCCGCGGGTCTTGTTGTACTGCGAATTGCAGCGCACGCCGGCAACGAAGCCATCTGAAAGATATGAAAATTGTAATATTATTAGGGATTTTCAGGGTAATTTAAAAATGTAGGAAAAAAATTAGGATAAGCAATAAAATAAACTAAAAACTTATTCCCCAAATATAGATAAAAAATCTATTAAATTTTAAATTTCCAAAGCTTCATGTCAAAGCATAAATTAAATATTTTCCACTGATCTATAAAAGCCAGAAATTTCACTTCAAAATTCCAGTCTCCTAGCAAGATGAAGCTCCTAATCATTTTCTTTCTAGGTGAGTTTACCAGTATTTAGATTAAAAATAACCTATTTAATCTCTTATTAAACTTTAGCCATTACAACATTGCAAATCGAAGCAGCGAAGAATTGCAGGACTTCGGTTATAGCTCTTAACGATCCTCATTGTGGTATCCAACCAAATTGTTACTTTAATGGCGCAAACAAACATGCGGTAGAAAATGAGTCCTGTAGGCGTGGCGAAAATGGTCAGACAGGTGGGTTAAAGTAATTAAAGTAAGGTTAAAAAAATCAAACTAATTTTATGAATACTTTCAGGATTTCATTTTATACGGAAGGGAAAATGCCCTACTGATAAACCAGCTTGCAGCGATAAGTTGTAAAAAGAGAAGATAAACCAAGCAATTGATTTTCAAAATAAAATTATAATATTTCCTAAAATTGAGCTTGTTTATGGAATAAAATGACAGTTATTTAGAAAACTTTTTATAGCTAATGGTAAATTTACCGGTACTTATAGCGCTGATCTATAAGAATCAGGCATTTTGTTTTAAAATGTCAGTCTCTTAGTTACTTAGCAAGATGAAATCCATAATAATTTTCATTCTGGGTGAGTTAAAAAGAATTTAAATCAATAAATTTAGTATTTTTTTAATGTTCTTATAATTTTTTAGTAATTACATCGATTCAAATTGAAGGTAGGTGCTCTTTATTGTTCATTATTGCGGAATAATTTCAAATAAATATTGTAATTTTTCTTGTAACCTTTAGTAATTACAACGCAAAAGTGCAAGCTGCGTAAATCTCAACATAAATTAAACCCACATTGTGGAATAGATGAGAACTGTTACTTTAATAGTCGATCTCAAGAGTTACTAGAATATGTTTCTTGCACCCGTATAGCAAACGGAAAGTTGGGTGAGTAGTTATACAATAAAGCTCTAAAAGCACATATTTAAAGAAATCCTTTTAGGATTCCTTGCAATAAAGAAGGGAATATGTCCTACTGATAAGCCAGCTTGTCCCTAAAAAGGCAGTTTCTTTGAAGTATGATAATATATTTCAGAAAATGAGTTGTTTCTGATAATAAATTCCTATACGTTGCATAACTAATTGGTTAAAATGGATATTACTTAATTTTAATAATTATTCTGATACACTTAAAAAGCTTCCTTGTGTTTAACTATTTAATTTATTATACTTGTAAGTCCTAAAATTAAATAAAGCTCGTGCCCGAAAATACTAAATATTAGCATTACGAATATTTTTGTGTTCTCAAAGTACGTGTTCCAGAATAGATTGAATAATATAGCTTTTTCCTAGTAAATGGCGAATGATTTTACAAATCGGAGTCACTAATCCCTAAACATTCTCCAAGACAACATGAAGAAATTCAGCATCCTTATTATTCTGGGTAAGCTTTTTTTATTGCTTTAACATTTTACATTTAACTGGCCCCCATTTAGTTATTCTAATATTCGAAATCAAGGCTGAATGCAACTCGACTCTTCCACCCTATCTTCACCCTCTATGTGGATTTGCTAGTGAATGTGTCTTTGAGGCGGGAAATGAAGTTGACATCGCAAATGAATCTTGCAGACGTAGAGAACAAGGAAAAGCACGTAGGTATAATAGATTTAAAACAAATATTATTCTCAAACGATTTTAAATTTTTTAGCTTTTCTGGCCGTACGAAATGGAAATTGTCCAACGAACCTAAAACAATGTTCAAGGGCCGTCGCTCAATAAATCTAAAATCATATCTTTTTACCATCTATAACATGCAAATAAACCAAAATTTTCCGCTTATTAATCTATGAAATTTTATAAACCTTTATAAACCGTATTATATCAAAAATATTTAATCTCCTGTTGAATTTCGAACCATTTACAACGCTATGAGGGTCATTGGTTTTATTTTTATTTTCTGTAAGTCTCTATTCATATTTAATTTAAATAGTACAAATATGGCTTGATCTCTTGTCGACTTAAGGTATTAAAATAATAGAAATCGCAAGTAAAAGTAAGTGCGATGGATATATTAAGCCTGAGGGAAATCCATTCTGTGCTCTAGCTGAAAATTGTAACTACCAAGGCATTAATATTTGGGATTTAGGACAAGAGCAGTGCAAACGTACGGAACAAGGAAAGCCTAGTGAGTTTATCCTAAATAATATCGTTAAACATTTTTTAAGCCTATGTATACTTTTAGTGTTCTTAAAAATTAAAGCTGGAAAATGTCCTACTGACAAGCCTGCATGCGAGAAAACTATATGAATAAAAAACAGGTGCTACAAAAAATCAGTTATTATCAAATAATGTTAAGAATTATGCTTCTAGAACATTTCCAAAAAAAAGAAAACTGATAATAAAATTATTCTTCGCAAAAATGCATGTATTAAAAAATTACAATATCATGCCTTAAAAAAGCTCTTAATTATATGCAGTTTTCTTTCATCAACGGTTTAATTGAAATTAAATGATAACTTTTCTGGTAATTACTGATCTCAACCTTAAAAGTATTCGAGCAAGTGCAGAATTTTTAATCTCCTGGGGATTTTCGTACCGTCTTCGTTTTATTTTAAATATAAATACATTTACACTGTCATGCCCTTGAAATTATTTGTGTGACCAATTGTATGCATAATTCACGGTAAATAAGGAATTTTCCGGTTATTACTGCGCATAACCTTTAAATTTTAGACAGTAAGTATAAAATATTTAATCTTCTGGTGAATTTTGTATTGTAAACATCGCAATGAGGACTATTGGTGTTATTTTAATCGTATGTGAGTTCCTGTACTTTCAAATAAAAATATTTATATCATATTTTGCCATTGACAGGTTTAACACTAATGGAGGTCAAGAGTAGAGAATTAGTTCGCCAGAGATCAGCAAGTGCTTGCTTTCATACCATTAAAGACTTTTCGGATGATCCTTGGTGTGGATTTGACAAAAATTGCTATGCTCAGGGAAAAAATGCAGATTGGATCAGAGCAGAGCAGTGTGAGCGTGCGATGATTAAAAGACCCGGTGGGTGTATTTACTTTGCTCTCTTTAATGCACTAAAGTTTATTCCAAATTTTAGGATTTTGGAAATTAATTAAGGGCAAATGTCCAAAGAACAAATACATATGCAACTTTGTTCACTGGTAATGGTCTACATCTAAAAAATCTGTGATCTGATAAAACATCTTGAGGTTCAAAATTGAACTATAAACTATTTTCAAAAAATATATATAAAAATACATAGATGAGTAAATATTTTTCTAAAAGTGAATTATTTAATGTTTAATGTTATTTATAATTTATAATTAATTTTCATCTAAACACTTTTTATAATATTTTCATCATATTTCACCAATCTTTTTAAGAGCCGTTAAATATCAATTACATTTATGATTCCTAATTGTTGAGTACTTAAGCGATACTCAAAGCTATGTTCCACTGTATTAGTTCCGAAAGTGAAACACTTTCCAATTTTTAACTATTACGTTAAATTGATAAATAAAATGAAAATAGGCCAAACTTATTAGGAATACATTTAAAATACTAAAATGACCGCCACAGCGATGTTCCACTGTACTTGTTGCCGAAAAAACGGTTGTTTGTACGCTGGGTCACATGCAGGCGAACCTTGAACACAACCCCCGCACCCCGCACCACGCTCCACATCCCCTAACCGCGAAATACATATATCTCTTCCTCTTTTTCGAAGCCACGTATCTGCGGGCTTGCAAATTAAGCCGACTGTTAATCCCAATTGAGGCTGACTAATCAGCAGATCTTTCGCACCGACAGGTGCCCTCTATTTGTTTGCCTTTTCACTCTTCTGCTGCCATAAATCCATCGAAGTTATATAATTTACTATGCTATTATGCTAGATCGCCCGTGTTAGGCAACCGGATATCGGGAATACGCACCTCGCACTTTCAGCAGCGCCCTCATTGAAGCAGCCATGTTATCTCTGTGTGGTGGTTGTGCGATAAAAACAGCTTTACTTAATTAAAACGCGTTTAATTAGTGCGAAATCGGCTTCTATATTTTTCCCGACTTGCAGTGTGACCACTGCGTATGCGTAATATCAAAAATATATTTAAAAAATACCGATATTCGATATATCTGGGGTAAAAAATATCATAAAAAATATTTTTATTCAAAAAATATCGATATATTGGTATATTTTTCACATCCCTATTTTCGGGAAACGTAAGAGCTATACGTAACGCGGTTTTATTTTAAATCTGATATAATTGTATTAAAAATCCCCCTTTGCAGCAGGTTGTTCCAAAACATCACACATTTAAATTCAAAATAGTTATTTCACTAAACTCAACCTTTATTTCGAGAAACTAAAGAAAGGACAGGTCAAGTGGTTGTATGACTACGTAAAATATATTGCCTCTCGTTAGACCGCTAGAGTCTAAATACTCGGTTGGCTTACACACTATCAACTAGCACAAAGTACACAAAATGCGCCTGCGAGTATCAAATGAATTCTTTCGATTTTCGGGCGACTACGTTTTAAAAACTTTTGCTAAGGCCAAAAAATTGATACAAAATATACTTTTTGTATTTCTTTTTGAGTTAATATTAAGTGTGTCATTGCTTCTTGCTTTTGAACGGAGGGCTGAGGTGGTGGTGGGTTTCGGTTTCTTTCAAGCTCTATCATCTAATTGAACAGATTCTCGTTGGCCGAGGGGAGATCCTCCAGCGGCGGATGATCGTGGACATCCGGCTCCTGCTGCTGTTCCTGATTAAATGCATTCTCCTCGCCCTTTTTCAAGCGCTGGTAAACCAAAATGGAACGACCTGTGCGCGACTGGCGATGCTGCAATAGAGAGGCGAGATTAGGTGACTGGGCGCCCAGTGCCTGCGACCACTCGTCCACCAGAGCCTGCGAGCCCTCCAACCGGATTACCTCTGCGTGCTCGATGCGATGGAGCAGCCGGTAGTTGCGGAGGAACACGCTGATGTTCTCGGCCAGCGGATCGAAAAGAACCACATGCGTGGGCAGAGCGGTGAGCGGATGCACGGGTATGTGGGCGTTGATCCAGTGCACGGGGTCCTCGAAAAAGCGATCGGCCTCGTCCTTATACTGCTCCTTCTTCTCCAGATTGGGTTCGCAGGTCAAGAACCGCATGGTGACATTCTGGTGAATGTGACTAGTGAAGGAAAATGATTTATTCAACCTCTTTATGGCTTTTTAAATCAAAAAGTGCTTACCTGTAGTAAGGCGTCGAGTGGCAGGGCATCAGGAAGAGTATATTCGCCTGATGTTCGCGTTCATCGCGGTATTCCTGGGCAATCTCCCTCAGCTTGGGCATCAGCTCAATGGGTCCCTTCTGGTGCACTGTGCTCAAATACCAGGCGGGCAGGACATTGCCCACCAGGATAACCAAGGCGGTGGTCCACAGCATAGTGCGCGAGGCTCTGTAACTCCAGCGGGACAAGGCATCCGTGATGACGTACAAACAGAGGGGCAGCAGCGAGGACACAAAACGGAACTCCTTGTGCTCCACGGCACTCAGCACCACCAGGGTCAGGAAGATGGTAATCAAAAGCTGCTTGCTAACTTGATACTTCTCGGACTTCCTCACAGTTTCCATAACACCAAAGATGAAGGGCAGCGTGTTGATTCCCAGGACGGTGGGCAAACCCACGGTGAAGTACCAGTGCCAGGGATGTGAGCCATAGAAGCTGCCGATGTTGTTGAAGATGTTGTACTTGAGGAACTCGTACGGCGTCACTATCAACTGACCATGCCAGTAGGTGTCGATGGCGATTCCGAGTCCGGCAACGAGTAAACTGCAATATTGAGAGGGATTTTGTAAAAATAATGCTGTTTTATAGGCTTGTATAAGCCACAATCATACCCAATGAGCACAAAACGCTTGAGGATCAGCTCCAGCACATTCTGGCGGCTCTTGCGCAGATGGTACAGGGATAATGGCAGCCAAATCACAGCCGCTGTGGGCCGCAGGAAGCAGCAGATGGCTGCTGGCCACAGGTAGCCAGTGGACTCGCCATGCCAGGGGAAGTAGCTCAGGGCAATGGTGGTCAGAGACGCCTCCAGGGTATTGGCCAGGGTACGCGAGCCTGTGTAGAACCAGAACCAGGGAACGAGGATCAAGAACAGGGCCCACTTTCGCTTGCCAGTCCACACAAAGAAGCGATAGTCGGAGTAGGATGATAGCAGGGCCTGCAGAATCCTAGGCAGCAGCACCAGTAGCTGAGCACTGTCCAATTGCAGGAGGGCCAGGATCTTGTACAGTCCGGCAATCAGCAGGGGATACACATAGCTGCGAATGCCCTGAACCCATTCCCAAGTCAGGTAGCCATAGCTGAAAATAGGAGGAAAATGTGGGTTAGGTCAAGAAATTGGAATAGTATAAATATAAAAATAATAATTATGGAAAATATAAGTTCCTGACATCATTTTTAAAGAATTGGTTCGATACCCATACATAAATTTTATAGATTGATATATAATTGGAATACAAATAAGTAGATTTTATATGATTATCTCTAAGTATTTACCTACATTTAGTAAAAATTTATCTATGAACGAAATTTTTCATAGTTAAGTGGAAGAATTATTTATAATTAATCAGCTTTAGTACAAATTTAAATGAACTTTGTAGTTATCTGTGATAAATGGGTTAAAGATAGACATTTTAAAGACCCTGCATTCCATAGATACCATTAGTAATGCTAATTTATGAGTGAAAAATGTCAAGTAGGCGATACACTTTATAAGAACTGCGTGTCCAAAGTAAGAACTATGAACCTCTAATCGAAATCGAACGAAATCTATGAAGATTATGATCAGAAATGGGACCGAAATCCCTAAAAATGGAACCCACCCAAAGGTCAGTTTGTGGGCCACCTCCAGACTCTGCCAATATTCGTCCGGAACGTAGTACGTTTGGACCACGAAAACGGAGGCCAGACGCACGGCCAGAATCAGGAGAAACACGTAGAGCAGCCTCATTTCAATAGCGCTGCGTGGGTCCAAAAAACTCTTCCAACCAAAAATTAGTCACCCGGAAAACCGGATGGCGTTTCTGACACCTGGAAAAATGAGGTTTTAGTACAAGATTACAGGCGACTTTGGCGGCCGGTCCTAACCTTAAATAGTTGCGTGCGTTGGTGATTTACCAACCGGTCGGATTTGGTAGAAATTCCGGAATTTTACGCCACGAAAATGAAACTTTTCGGCGAAAAAGGCGGCTAAAAATAACGCGAAGAGCAGAGCAAAGCAAAAGCGAAAAAACCGAAAGTGGCAGTGTGACCACAGCTGGTCCCTTCGAGAATACACAAAGCTATCGGTTGTTATCGGCCAGGGTTGTAGAGTGCCAGAGTTTTTAATTTTCAACTGAAATTATGAGATTATGAGAGGATTCCCTAAACTGTTGATTTGCTGAACTATTGAATATTGGTCAGCTGTTAATGAGCTGTTCCATACAAAATCAAGTTTAAGAAATTTCAGCAATTCAACAACCTCGAGGATGTTGAAAATTTTGTTATATCGGAGCTGTCACCTTTTTTGTTAAAAGT
>JBAMCJ010004538.1:0-37221 GCA_037075205.1 Drosophila prostipennis | reverse complement strand
AACGCCGAAAAGCTAACTTCTCAGCCGATGATTTCTTGCTTAAACGACCGATGCAGTTCCTTCAGGTTGCAATAGATTAATCGCTTTTGGACTTGCTTTCGTGAACCATCCGACTGCTTTACCGAAACATAATCGTTCTTCCCAGGCATTTCTCGACTGTTGTCATCCCTTTCATAGAATTGGATGATCTTTTCTAACAGGTTGCTTTCCAGTTTTCTACCAACTCTTATGCTTGGTGCTGCCATCACTCCATTTTCACTTGCCAAAATCTTCGCTCTCTGAGCGAGTCGAGAAGTGGTTTTGAAAAAGTTGGCTGTCAAATAAGCGCTCCAGCTATTAGGAACCATAGTTAGTAACTGAATTTGCTCAGATTTCGTTATGCCTGGGGAACCAAATTTATCCCTTTATTGCGCAAGCATTTCTCTGCCAGCCTTTTCGTAAAATCGGTCATCTTCCTCCGTTTTGATCCGTTTTGCAGATGACATTCCATGAAATTCTTCATTTTCTGCATCACTTTGGCTATCTACATCCAGGTCAGGTTTTATCCATTTCAACTCTTCATCAGGTAATGTGCATATTGCCTTCCTGCACGAATCGCACATTTTCGTTCCAGCCAATGCGGGAACCTTTGCGCTTAGTGCATTGGAAATTATGCGAATGCTAGACCTCTTATGGTTTTTTTTGTTGAACGGATTGATGCAGCGATTTTTAAAGATTTTCACTTTTCTATTGATCAGATTTTAAAATACAATTAAAACGTTTCCGTACGATTTTTTTTTACCTTTTTAAAAATTCTTTTTAAATGGTGTAATATCGCTAACAGCACTCTGTAATTGCTTCTCGATCAGATAAATTAAAGGCGTCGAGAAAACCGATTTGCTTTTACGATAAGTTTATCTGGTGATTATCTTTTTCGAACAGATAGGTATCAGGGACTTTAGCCGGCACTCGAGAAACCGCCCCTAAGTGAGCATAGGGAACTGTTCCGCCAATGCTCTGCCAGCTCACGTACACTGTTGAACAGCGCTTTACACACACACTTCAAAGAGCTGCCCCGAGCAAATTACTCACACTAATATAAAACAAAATGTCATTGTATTTTGTGCCGACCGCTGCTTTAAAACTTAATAAGCAGGGACTCAAACCGAATCTTATTTCTGTTCCGGTTCCGGTACTGGTCCCATACCGAATATGCTTATTCGGTAAACGATTATATTTTGTTACTAGCTAACCCGGAGCGACTTCGTTCGCTTAAAATTAGTTTGGAGTACGGTTGTCAGGACTTTCTTATTGGCGCGTTTTTTGGAAAACCTTTGTGTAAACAACCTTTATAGAAGATCCTTCAGGAGCGAGAATCAGAAGGCTTGTGGCAGAGCTATATAATAAACAAGAGAGAACGCTATAGTCGGGTTGGTGTCCCGACTATCTAATACCCGTCACTCCGCTAAAGGAAGTGCGAGGGAGATGGAGATCTAAACTTTGATCAGGTATAACTTGTTAACGAATGGTCCGATTGAAAAAATTTCTTTTACATTTCGATAGGTATAACTAAACACAACAGAATTGCATTTATACTTATCAAAAACCTTTAAAAATGTGGGCGCCAGACACATTTTAGTATCGTTTGTGGGCATTTATGGGTGATTGTGGGCGTTAGAGGGGGCGTGGCGCTCGGCTGAAATAAACTTGCGCTGCGTATGAAGCCCAAGAATATGTGTTGGTAATCCCAACTCTCTAGCTTTTGTAGTTTCCGAGATCACAGCGTTCATACAGACAGACAGACGGACATGGCTATATCGACTCGGCTAGTGATCCTGATCAAGAATATATATACTTTATGGGGTCGGAAACGCTTTCTTCTAGCTGTTACATACTTTTTCACGAATACAATATACCCTTTTACTCTACGAGTAACGGGTATAACTAGCTAGCCCGGAGCGACTTCGTTCGCTTAAAATTAGTTTGGAGTACGGTTGTCAGGACTTTCTTATTGGCGCGTTTTTTGGAAAACCTTTGTGTAATTAACCTTTTTAGAAGATCATTCAGGGGCGAGAATCAGAAGGCTTGTGGCAGAGCTATATAATAAATGAATGTGATCTAAGTAAAAGTAGTGCATTTTTATACTTTCTATTAGTTACAATGTTATCAATGCAATTTTAATTTGCGCACAAATTTGTATACGTGTTTTTAAATTGGAATTTGTTGTTTTCAAATTATTTGTTTTGAATGAAACGAAAACATTTGTACACACACAAAAAGATTGGCCACCATTACAAAAGTAGCGAAGGAACTTATTATTTTCCGATTCCACATTTGATCGATAATTATTAATTTTAAACTCGACAAATTTTGCATAGCCTGAAAGGAAATTATTAATTTTTGTTGTATTTAAACACCTCCCAGCGGACCAAGGCGCGATAGTATAGCGAAACTATCGCAAAATGTTCGTAAACGAAGACAGCAGCAATACGAGCGCGGCAGAGCAGGAATAGTGCTTTCCCTTTCTTACACGTTGCGCTGTAGTTGCTTGATGCAAAGTCGCTAAACTAAAATCGCTGTCTTTACTAGTACGTCTTGCGATTACAAAAATTTTATTTTACCACTTTGTGAAGAATTGATGAAGCAATATGGGGATAATTTTTTTATTCGGAAACCGCGTGTATTCCGGCGTACAGAAGTTTTCTAATTTTAAATTTTCTTAAAAAATACTTAATTTTAAATTTAAAAATGCCACAAAGTGGCATTGGAATTATTAAAATAACTTAAACGAGTCTTAAGTGCTGCATATCTTAAAAATCGGAGCTTAATTACAAAAATATTTTTTAAAAATAAACGGTAAGAGTTAAAAAAAAAAAACCGATCCCTATATTTCAATCCTCTATCGAAAAAAAAAGTTTCGCTTGATTCAGAGTTTTGACCCAAATTGGCCTGTCACGTTTCACGTGGAATGACCCATGTGCGTTCTTCTTCGTTTTTTAGCCTTCTTCCTGGAATTTTGCGGTGGAAGTGAAGAGAAGAGCAAAATAATGTAATTATGTCATTAAAACGCAAGAGCCGGAATTATATATGCGAATCGAAACATATAATAAACAGTGCTGCTAAGATAAATACTGTTGAAAAACATGCGGCTCAGACGGCAGTGCTCTTGGCGTGGAACCGAGGCCAAGAAATGTATAAGGGGGGTTGCGCGTTACACTAGCAATCCGTTGTAAGTATTTTTTATACGAATAATTATATTACAATGCACAATATTACAAAATCGTTTTTTACAGCGGGATTTAAAGAAAGATTTTCCCTGGACGATGCCAATTTGGACAGGGTAACACAGAAGTTTTTCCAGTACGCCCAGGACAGGATATCTAAGAGTCAGAAGCAGATGAAAATAAAAGTTTAAGTACTCCAAAAGTATCTCATATGTTAAAGAGTCCCATAAATGTACCATGAAGTACCAAAAATTGTCATTACCCCTTTTAATTTCATTAATTTTTATGATTTGTGTGATACCATATTTAAAAAAATATTAAAATAAAAAAGAAAATCCAAAAATGTAGTACTGCTTTCACTGTAGGAATGAAATGGAATGAAACACCTTTTATAATCTTTTTCGATCCGCTACTAATATTAATTTCGGATCGTTAATGATATTAAAATCGCCTCGCAAAAGATATCACCAAAGGCTCGCAAACGATCCGTTTACGAGCTATCGAAAACGAAACTTCCTCTGCCACAAACTGAGCGACCAGTGATTCGTTTTTTCATCGTTTTCGGATTCGAGGCGATAGCCGTTTTCCGTTTAAGTTTCGCGTAACTATCGTTTGCGATATCGCTAACGAACACTTGGTCCACTGGGCTTATCTACTTTCAAGTAGAAACATACACACCCATTGTGTGTATGTATTGTATTGCACATATATTGTAAGCAAATCAAAACATATCCAAATATACATATGTATGTACAAACGCATTTGGTCAAGAGTTCGAATCTTAAGATTAATATTTAACTTGGAGCTTGGCTTTGCTTTTGTAGTAATTTTTTATTTTAATCCATTACGGAAATTATATAGGGCTCTTACTTCTGCTACAAAATTCAAAATTCTTTTGAAAAATAAAACCTAAGCATTTGATCCACAGAACTGACTATTGATCGCAAAATCATATTGATCGGAGCAGCAGTTTATGTTTTTAAAATCTAAACAAATTTAAACTTAAATTGCCCTTTTCCCCTCCCCTTTTCCACACAGCACTACCCATCCCCTTTTCCTCACAGCACTACCCCTCCCCCTTATCAGTTTTCTTGGCTGTGGCTCTCTCGGCCGTCGCTCTCTTGGCATCCGCTCTCTGGGTTTCGCTCTCTTGGCAGGCTTTCACAAAATACAACTTACAAAATCGAAATAAATTCATTAAAAATACTTAAAAAAATGTTAAAAACTTGAAAAATTAATCTAAAGCACTTGGGCCATAGAATAACTTGATCGGAGCAGCGGTTTAGATTATCAAAATCGAAAAGTTAATTTTAAACGTAGCCCCCAAATTATGGGGGATAGAGCTGCAAAACTATCGATAGTGTAGTCAGTCGACTGTTTGACAGCATTTCAGTCGACTGTTTCGATATTATCGACAAGTCGTTATTTGACATTAGAAGAAAAGTTTTAATCAATTCTATTCCAAGTAAATAATAAAAAAAAGCCTTAAATAGTGTTGTTTGTTTTTTTTTAATCAGTCTGTATGTAAATTTAAATATACATAAAAGTCCAATTTTTAATTACTAAGGACCCATTCGTTCTTGTTTAAAAAAAGTAACATGTTAATATTTCTGGGCTTTAGCGCAGATCTTCGATCTGAAGCAATGTAACCCGCTTTGCTGAACATTCGCTCAGATTCAGTTGAGGTTGCTGGGATATGTAAATATTTCCTAGCGCAGCATTTCAAAGTTTCATATTTTGACTCCGACATCTACAAAAAGAGCAAACTCACAATATAAATTATAAATACAAAATTATGGGCAGATATTACCTCCCAATATTGTATTGGATTTTTCGTTGTAGAAATATTTATTTGCCTGAAATATTGTTCTAAGGGGTGCCCTTCCTCAACTTGTATGGATTTTTTAAGTACTGCACTTTTAAGGAATCCAAATATATCACGTTTTCCTAAGAGAGATGGTGACTGAGGCGATGATAAATTGCTAGAAGATACCTCATGCGTTTCTTTTTCGATTAGTTCCACTTCACGTTTAAGCTCTGCTGCTGCTTCATCAGCGATCGATAAGGATTTGAAGCCTTCTTTTTTAAAGCGCGGATCTAAAAGCGTAGCTTTTTTTAATAATGGCATTTCCTCATATGATTTTAATCGGTGAAAAAGACGCTCCAGCAAATATTCTCCTATAAAAGTGCCCTCCACTGTTTTCATATTTTGACAAGACTCCTTTATATTTTTCAGAAGACCACACGTTAAAGGCAATATTAACGAAATTGTCACAGAATCGTTAGCAGATATTTTTTTCGTGGCATCGTCAACTTGGCTAAATATATCTTCAATGTCTTCCAAAAACTCAATTTCCTCAGCGTTAAGCGGTTCCGGGGATTTCCGGGTACTTAAAAGAACCGTTGAAATAGCATCTTTCGTTAGTAAAATTCTATTTATCATTTTGTATGCGCTATTCCACCGCGTTGCTACTTCCTGGATTAAAGACAGGGGATGGTTTCTAAGCTGCGCGGATCGGAATTTAGCATACGCAATTGAGCTACTTTTAAAAAAACCAACCACTTTTTTGCATTTAATAATAATGTCCTTCAGGGAATGATGCTTTAAAACGTCTTGCATAACTAAGTTCAGGGTATGAGCAAAACATGGCAAATTGAATTTCTGCAAAATCGTACAAGCCTTTTTCATGCTCTGAGCGTTATCAGTAACAACGGCTACTACCTTCTCCCGAATGTTCCACTCATCAAGTACCTTGTTAATTGAATCTGCAATATTTTGACCCGAATGATTGGTGTCATTAATCAATGGGCAAGTGGATAAAACCGCTGATCTTAGTTTGTCCTTTAATATAAAATGGCAAGTAACGGTTAAATAATTAACATTGGCCCTTGATGTCCAACCGTCTGACGTTATTGAGCAGTAATTTACACATTTGATAAGATTTTGAAGACGTTCCTTGCATTTTTCATATGACGTCATTAGGCACACGTTTTGCAAGGCGGTTCTGCTAGGCAATTTGTATTTCGGGTCCAAAATGCTCACCAATTTTTTAAATCCGGTTTCTTCTACAATCCGAAAAGGTTGCATGTCTGATACAATTAGGTTCATCACAGCGTTGTCAATTTCAATCTTCCGGGGAGAGTCCTGCTCATAGTGCGAGGGTGTAGTACTCTCGCTTATTTCCGGCTCAAGCAAAGACTGATCTTCGCAGTAAGCATGCTTCCTTCTGAGATGATCTCTTAGGTTTGAGGTGTTGTTGCTGGTCTTATATTGCTTGTTGCACAAAAGACATTTTGCGGTCGTCTTGTCGATTTTTTGAAACCTTTTCCAAACATCGGAAGCTCTCGGTTTCCCTTTTTCTTGAGAGTCTACTCGTAACCAAATTAATAGATTATGCTGATTAAATAATTTAGTTGTACTTACTATTTTCTTTGGAAACAGCTAAAAACTTCTCCATTTTAAATGAAAATAATTTCCAAAGATTCTTTGGATTTTATAAAGAAATATTAGAGTTAAACTATAGAAATGAGCTACAAACGGTACTTGATTTAAAAAAAGTCGATAGTAGTCGACTGAAAATTTTCGATTTAAATCGACTGAACAATCGCAAAGCATACTATCGACTTGTAGTCGACTTCAGTCGATTTTTTGTCAGCTCTAATGGGGGATATCGAAATTTCTTTTAGATTTCCAATTAGGCCTTTTCAAACCCTAAAATTCTGCAAAATCTGTGGTCGTATCCCCTTAAAAATCGGTCTTTTATTTTATAATCGTTAGGGATTGATGTTTTGGTTCCGGTTCTAGTATCGGTACGTACCGGTACAGTTAAACAAAATTTTAATTAATACTTTGAAATGATTTATTTTAATTTTATTTGGAAAAAAATCATTAAAATTAATTTAATTTTTTGATATAAACTATACAAAATAAGATTTTAATTAAATTTTTAACTTTTTTATTTCTAAGAAAGATGTAGGGTTATTAGCTTCTTCAAAAAAACGCGTATAATGGCTCCAAAAATGACAGATTTAGAAGTTGTTTAGACGAAGAGTGCTACAGCGATATTTTTTTACATAAGCACTACATGTGCTGAAAAGGGACGGGAAGATGTCGATATAGCGGAAAATGGGAGCTGATATGGGTTTTTTTTTTATTCAGGACTTTTAACCAATTAAGTAAATTAGTACCAAAACCGTACCGGTACCATCAATACGGTAATCGGTTCGAAAATAAATTTTTATTTTGGTCTCGGTACCGGTTCCGGTTCTCTATTACGAAATGGTTTATTTCGGTTATCGGTTACGGTTCTGGTTCTGGTTTTATTCCCTGGTCAAGTGCAACCCGAACATTTAAAAGGTGTAAGATTAAGTCACATTTGGAAAAGATAATTGGACAATTACATGTTTAATATTACTATGCTGCAGTGAAATAACTATGAATTGTTAATTTATTTTTATGATATATTTACTCCAAAAATAGTAAGTTAACTGCAATTTATTGTTTGGGACCCTTCTACCATTTTTTACGTAACTATTTTTTATAGGAACTACTACGTTTACCCAAGAGCAACTATTTGATTGGTAAAATTGGCAATTCTGTGGTTGGGAACAGTTTTGCTATTATATTGATTAATGGGTTCCAGCTGGGGGTAAAAAGTTTTTAAGGAAAGACTGAAAAAAGGGATCGTAACTGTTATGAGATTTATTTTAAAAATCGCATATGTAAAATACAATTTTTTATAATGCCAGTGGTGTAAGGTTTAAGCTGGAATTTATGTACATTTTTTATTTATTTAGCTTTACAAATAAAAGTTGTTTGATTGATTCTGACGATAGCTGGCATCTAAGGTCACTTCGGTAGCTGGCACGGCATGGACCACTTTTGCCATTTGATGGAGGTATGGGATACGAACTTTTTCTCCTCCCAATAACTCATAACATCCGTATTTTCATCGACCGGCTTGGGACAAAAATTGTCGATTTCGGTATAGGCTTTTTAAAATACAAAAAAAAATCCTTAAATCCAGAAAATACAAAAATGATGCTTTGGTAATCGGAATTATGCCGGCTGTTTCTGTCACGCCACGTTGTTCGTTCTTTATTTTCTTCTTATTTTAATTTCCTTTAATTGGGCACATAGCTGGGTGATGATGTATGTATATTGTATATGTTTGTGTACATGCACTTTTAGTTTCAAATTGGAACTGAAATGATAACTGAAATGAGTATACAAATTACAAATTATAAATGTAAAAACCCAACAACTTACTATTTTGAGAAAAACATCTTGGTCGCCGCAAGCGGGAATCAAACCGCTTGCCTCACAATTTGCAGCCAAGCACTTCTACCAGCATCACGTGAGGCGCTGTACAAAGTCTAATCACATTCTGATCTCTTATTTTTAGTCAAATTAATCTGGCTCTCTTCTAGTTATTCCCCTAAGAGGACGCTTAAGGCGCCTCTCATTCTTACATGTAATTCCCAGCATCTCAGCCATTGAAAGGTTTCACCGTATGCATCTCAGCCTTTGGAAAGGCATTATTATGTTCCTGCCATTGAAGGCCTTACTATATGTTTATGATCTGAAATATATATTTAAGTGTTAAACCTAAGTTATCCTAGTTTCAAATACGCGCGCGCGGGCTGGCCAGTGTTGATCAGCAGGATCGGTCAGCTGGCCAGTCGGGGCGAATGTCAATAGTATCGATAAGTTATCGGAATCACCCGTGAACGAGCCATTTGGGCTGTTAGGCGCAAGCTTGCTGTTAAGAGCAACCCTTCGGGCTGTTAGGTGCAAGCGTGCTGTAAAACGCAAAAGCGTGTCTACGTGGAACAGCGATCGGCTGAGATCGATCTCATTCCTTTCCGGCAGCCGAGCTGAACGGCAGAAACCAGCGGACGGTACCATCAGGCAGTAGTAAGATAAGAAAAAAAGAAAAGCCCGCACTGAGTTCGAAGGTTAGGAAAATATAAAAGAGTTAATAAAAGGAAGATAAACTTGTGAAATTAAACCCCCAATCCTTGGTAATAAAATTTGGAATGAAGTTCGCGAGTTAATTTGCGTCGGCCCCGTTTTAGTGTTGCTTTTCCGAGGCTTTCTGTAAGCAACACGGACCACGAGGCTGTGCACGTGCTAATTTTACGTCGGTCAAGTTTATGTATTGCGTTTCCGAGGCTTTCTCTACGCAATACGGACGACCAGGCTTTCTCTACGCAATACGGACGACGAGTCTGTACACGTGCACATTTACGTCGGTCAAGTTCCCGTATTGCGTTTCTGAGGCTTGCTCTACGCAATACGCACGCTTGTCGAACGAGAAAAGCTATCCCCGATCGCTCACGCGCGCCCATGTGCGCCTTCTCGCCCACGATCAAGCCCAGCTAAAGCCCCAGTGCTAAGTTCTGTCGGCACAGTCTGGGGTTACGTGTCCAAACGATCTACCGTACGTAGATGCGGAGACCCAGGCCGCGTGATCTCCAGACCAAAAGTCCCGGCGGCAACTCCCAGTCCCTTTTCGTCTCCTGTGTTTCTTCAAATTTAACTGTAGAGGACTCTCGCCGGACTGTAGCCTATCCCAGCCTACGAAAAGTCCTTACACCCCCTAGTTGTTTATTTAACTTTGTTCGTTAATATTTATTGATTAATTTTAATATTTATATACAAATAAACAGGGATCGTAAATAGGAGTTAACCTATTCAAAAAAATTGACAAATAAGTCTTATTTTTCAATTTGTAAATAAAAACAAATAATTCTTTAGCTTCAATTTTTATAATAAAAATCAACAAATAAGAGTTATTTATCAACTTTTATAATAAAACTTTGAGATGCATTGGTTAAAAGTTATATATATATATTCTACGCTTTAATACCTTTCTGTTGATATGCCATATGTCCCCAAAATATTTTTTATAATGTAGTAAAACGGATTAAGTAAATTGCATTCCAATACACAATAAGCCGAGATCTATTTGTTTAATTTTAAAAACATTAAATTTTTGATCGATTCCGACGAAAGATTGCATCCTAAATCCGACAGCATTAATTTTAGGGCCGAAAAAGAGCGTTCTACTGAGACCTGAGTAGCAGGAACGCAATGTACAATTTTCGCCAGTCGGTATAAAAATGGATACGTGAACTTTTTCCCTTCCCAATACTCCATTATATCTGTTTTCAAATCAATTGGCTTTGGAAGGTAATTTGTGATTTCCGTAGAAGCCAATTTAAGCTGCGGATTCCTCATTGCTTTCTACTTCAATCGAATTTAAGAAGTCCCTTAAAAGCCCGCTTGCAGATGTATTTTGAGATGAAGTCGGTTTTGAAGCATCATCTTCTATTCTTGACGATTTGTTGCAAAAGTTATAATGCAAGCTTCTATTATTTTTCTTATCCCATTTGGTACATAATAAAAAATATTTTGAGGACATATGGCATATCAACAGAAAGGTATTAAAGCGTAGAATATATATATATATATCTTTTAAATTAATGCATCCCAAAGTTAAAGAGTTATTTCAATTCAATCTTTATTTTCAATTTTTATAATAAAAATTAACAAATAAGAGTTATTTGTCAACTTGAAGCGTAAGAGTTATTTGTCAATTTTTATTTACAAATTGAAAAATAAGACTATTTGTCAATTTTTTTGAAAAGGGTAACTTTTATTTACGATCCCTGCAAATAAATTTTATTATGGTTCAAAATACTGTTAGTATTTGAATGTTTCAAATTTGAAAAACATAAAAATCATTTTTAACAAAATATAACTATTAAAAGGTTAAAAAAAAACGCAACAAATTTTTTTTTTAATAATATGTAAATATTTGGAGTTAAAAAAAAATAAAAAGACACCATGCACTTTTCGTCTCGACGTGGGATTGAACTCACACTTGCGGCTATAAGCTTGAATAACATAGTCATGCACGCACGCGATTGACCCCTAGGCTACCAAATTTTCTTCGATTAACGACGATTTTTTTCTCAGGCTAAAAAAAAATGTTTCTAAAAAGTGTATAAGAAGGAAACTGATAAAATGAGGTTGTATTTTTTATTTTTTAGAAAAAAATGTCATAAAAACAGACCATTTTTTCTGAATGTTAGAAAAATTTTAAACATTTTTTCTGTTATTTAGAAAAAACAATATTTTCATTATGTACGAATTTTTTATAATTTTAATTGCAAATTTTTTGTATTTTTAAAAAAGTTTAGTCTTTTTTTTCTAAAAGCAATGGCGATTTTAAGGAAAAAACACCTTATAATTTAAAAAAAAAAATGATATTTCTGCATTTGAGAAAAACAATTTCTAAAAAAATCTTTTAACAGAGAATTTTTCTGGAATATTTTTTCTAAAGCACAAAAAAATTTGTATTGTTCTTTATTTAAGAAAAATAATTTTTTGAGTGTAGTAGACCGTTAACGGTACTGAAAGTACGTACGAGTCAAAGGTAGAGCAATATCTCCCAAGCGCGTTAACGAACTAATTAGTATAATTGTGTGCATGTTTCGTGGTTCCTTTGTGTCACTTGGCTTAGTGAATTTGGAGAGTGGGCAGTGCTCCAATTTATTTGCAAAATGGTACGTGAATCTAATAAAAAAGTTCATCAATTTTTTAATTTTAATACATTGGACAATAAACCCGAGTGTAAAGTGTGCGTAGTAAAATTAGCATGCAGTCGTTCTAGAAATGTGAAACGCCACTTGACCACAAAATTCACAATAGTGAATTCACTTATGTAAGTATTAAAATTGTGAAAACTGACGGAAAGCCATTCTTATTCTTGGATAGCGAGGGATTCAAAGAAATTGTTGATCCAATTTACAATGCTTTGGGAATGAACCCAATCACATCGAGAAACATTATGACTTTCGTGTCCGATCGAGAACATTCCATCAAAGACGGCATAAGGTCTTTGGTCAAGGGAAAGCTGTTGTCGCTAAAAATTGACGTGGCAACAAGAATGGACAAAGCGATTCTAGGTGTGAACTTGCAAATGATTCACACAAATATTAATAGGACTGAGATAATTGTGAAAACGTTGGGCATGATCCAGCTCACCTGTTCCCACACTGGGGTATATATAAGGCAAAAAATGTTGGAAATTCTCGACGATTACGGCATAACTCTCGATCAAATCTTCAAGTAAATATTCAATTCATTTTGCATATGATTTTAATAAAATGTATACACACAGTGCTACATCTGATAAAGGGAGAAACATGGTTAAAGCCGTACAAATCTTAAATGACGACGTAGGGGAGACCCTTTTGGAGAATAACACTGGAGGGGAAAATTTGATGGGAAAGCTTGATGACCTGGACTTGGCGAACATACATCTCGTACGATGTGCTGCGCACCAACTTCAGCTGTGTGTCTATGACATTAAAAAGCTAAACGAGATTAGCGATACAATTAGCATCTGCCGCAAATTATGCAAAAAATTGCGCACTGAAACTTATAGGTAAGTAACGTCCAAATAAAAATATTTTATTTGATATAGATGTATAAAATATATATGTCTATATATATGTAACCTGCGCAGACGTGTCTAAATCGAGCAAAACCAAATCGTACCATAAATAAATGAATTAAAAGAAAGCTTGAACTTTTGTTCTATTTATGCTTAAATTTTCGAAATCTAACGTGAAAATACACCCTGAAAAAAATATGGACTTAAAACCCAAAAAATTGACTCAAAGGTAATATGGACTAATTTTGGACTTAAGGAATCTTAGACTTGTTTTAAGTTCATCATGGTTAAGGACATGATGGTCTTAATTATAGTCCAAAAAGCCACTTAAATTTTAGGAAATATTGACTTTAGAAACATGGACTTAAAAAAAGTACAACCTTACTTTAAATTTTGCGTAATTTAACCCTCGAAATCAAAGCCAATATTGCACGAAGTCAAATACATATTATAGCCAAAATGCCCCTAATTTTAAATCCACATAATTGCCAAAGAAAATCCAATATTGAACCCTGAGATTTTGGAAACTATAAAAGCTAGAAGATTGGCATTTTGCATGCAGATTCTAGGAGTTCCTACGCAGCGCAAGTTTGTTTCAAAAAGGTGCCACGCCCCCTCCAACGCCCACAATCGCTTTAGAACGATTTTAAAAATTTAAATATTTTGGAAAAGTAAAAATTCAGTTTTATTGTGTTAGCAATACCTATCGAAATGTAGAAGATATTTTTTAAATCGGACCATTCGTTAAAAAGTTATGCCCGATCAAAGTTTTATATCTCCAGCTCCCTCGCACTCCCTTTAGCTGAATAACGGGTATCTAATAGTCGGGACACCCGACTATAGCGTTCTCTATTGTTTATTTATTGCTTTCTGTTAAAAAACATTTAAATATTTTAGGCTTTACAAATTCATGGGTTTGGTTAAAATTAATATGAATAGGAGGATTTGTTATATATTTCATAGCAATAAGTGTAAAGCTAACTATTTTTCTTATAACTATTATAATGTTCAAATTTGCAACGGGTTTTGCTGAAACTGTTTTTTCTGATGGTGTAATTTAGTAATTTGTTTGCAAACACAAAATTGAATTTTAAAGCTAAAGACTTATTTAAATTAACTCTTGAGTTTATATTTTTACAATAAGATTTCAATTCCCTATGCTTGTCCTCAAACGGAAAAGTCCGGAGTAAACGAAGAGGGCCTTACATTTTTACAATATCAACATTGTTTCGAGGAGATGCTGTTTTGCACCCCACTTCGGCTTTTTCTATTAAATTAAAGTAAAAATGCCTAGCTTTCGTTTTAGAGATCGTGTACTTCGAAGTTTTAGCGCAAGACGAAGTAAATAGTAAGTGTTGTACAGTGTTCGTTTTCGAAGTTTTACATTCGCACTGTTAAAATTAACATGGTGATGTTAGCGCAACGCAGATGCAGCACAGCTGATAGATAACTTTACTTTTCATTTATAAATTGCTAGTAAACAATGAAATTTAGGCGTTCTGCTGCGAACAAACATAGTGTAACAATAATAGGTGTTTCGGTTTAAGCGTATCTTTAAACAATGTTGTGTACGCTTTATTGTGATTAGTTATATATTTTTCCAATTGTATGTCAATTGTTTTGTACTCAAAAAGTGTCAACAGATCTACAAGCTTTGATAAATTTAAAAAAACTCCGAACTTTACTACTTTTTGCAATTCTATCGCCAATTATTAATGGAAAGTAATGAACAAATGTCATCATTTTTCGAGCCGACATTTTTAATTTAAAATTTTTTTAGGTGATTCTAGCTTATTTCTGGGCATATATTTCTTATTTCCGTTTCACCATAGTTGAACATTTTTTTGCGCATATTAAAAAGGTCTAAGTCGAACAATTTTTCGTTAATAAAATGAAGAAGTATATGGGAAAGGTCATAATTCAATATTCCCTCAAAGATATCATGTAGAATGTCTACAGAATCATTATCAATTACTGAGAAATTTGAGTCTCCTTTGGACATTTTGCAGAACCTGCAAAAGTAATTGCTAGCAAACGATCTTGAAAAACCGAGAACAGAATTCAGACCCAAATTGTCTCCAATTATAAGACCCAACCTAGAAGCGGCATTGAATGGCTTCCTAATGGGTTATTTGTCTCGAAATCATCGAAATGCAAAACAAGGGAAATCTATAAGAACTGCTATCATATTCATTGAATCTCCTTATCCAAATATTTCCATTAACAAAATTTGTATTTAGCTTTGACAAAAAATTGTTTAACACATTTGGAAGCTTAAAATATTTCTTTAGATAACATTTTTTTGGGAATAATACTCCCTCGCTTAGCTTTGAATCAAGGCCGAACGAATTCTTTTTTCTTTTTGGTTGAATTGTGTTATCAATCGTTACTATTTATTGATCTTGCCACATTTCGCGACTGTTAAGTTCTTTTATAAGTAAATATTCCGAACTGCAACAAAACTTTTTTAAATTTTCCATTTTTTCACGATCGTTAACGGCAGCTAATACTTTTTCTAGTTCTTCTTTAATTGGCATTTTTATAAATTTTATGATATTTTCTTGAAGTGCTTCTGTTTGAGATCTAGGCAGGTCAATTTGTGCGCAATTGTTGACAGTCATTCTTAGTGCATGCTCTTGAAAACTAGCAGGATAATTACTATTAAATGCTAATGCTAATAGGCAGTTAGAGTAATTAACATTTTGGTTAAATTCAAGAGATGGCTCGAACTGTGAAATTGATGTTTTTGCAATTACATTTGATTTTGTCGTTTTTACAGATTGGCCTTTTGAAGTCATTACAAAAGTTTTTTTTCTTCGCTTATCATATGATTTCTTAAAACCTTTAATGATGAAACTTCTTGGATACATGTTGGAATACCACATTTAAATACATGCAAAGGCAATAAGTGGCTTCCTTTTAGATGTGTAAAAAAAGAAGTTAGATCTTCGATATTACCGTGGCAACTTTTACATGTATACGTCATGAAATAGTTTAGAAACCACTATTTTCAGAGGCGTACAATGTCGTTGAACTTAAACATTAATAAGGTAAATGAAGAACTCTTTACAGTGAGTTTTAGAATCTCCAATACAGCACTTGTTGAGCACTCTGAACGACTGAAAAAGGGAAAACTGATTTCCGCGAGTCCGCTGTAGTTTTTTTTTGCGATTCGCTTCTTAGCCTCTCCGCACTTGACGCTTCGGCGACCCTTTGGCGACAGCAAACCGTGGAGGAGGAGCAGCACTGACAGATCAACTGTCCCTGTTGTAAACAAATAAAATTAAAATTAGTTTTATTTAATAACAAATGAAATACGCATTAGGGTTGGGAAAAAAATCGATAGCACTATCGATACTATCGATGGTTTTTAAATTTGGGAAACATCGATGGTTTGGGCCCACAATCAATACTATCGCTCAGAAAAATAGTTCCATAGTTGAAGAATTCACTAGCATACCAAAGAAATTGTTTGTAGAAATATTACGGTTCTGCATAACGGAAAACAGGTACTTTAGATATGAAGACAACATTTACACGCAACTTAAAGGACTACCGATGGGATCCCCGGCATCACCAATTATAGCGGACATCATAATGGAGGAAGTACTTGCCAGAGTTCAAAACACGAGGCTACTTAGCAAATATGTGGACGATTTATTTGCTATAGTGAAGAAAGAGGACGTCCAAAAAACATTGGACACATTAAACTCATACCACAAGGACATAAAATTCACAATGGAAATGGAAGTAGAGGACAAATTACCGTTTTTAGATTCATTGGTATGCAAAGTGAACAATAGGATAAAATTAGATTGGTACCAAAAACCAACATCATCAGGCAGAATGATTAATTACCACTCCAAGCACCCCCGTAACATGATTATAATCACAGCAAAAAAACAAATTAGAAGAATTTTAGACACCAGCGACGAAATATTCCACGAGAAAATCAGGATGCGAATTTGGACAATCTTTAAAAACAATGACTTTCCAAACGCAATAATACACAAAATGACACAAGCATATTACGAGGCAGAGAAAAACAAAATAGATATAGACAAACCAAGAACTTACAAATCTGTGATGTCTGTACCTGGATTCTCCGACAGACTAAAATCGTCGAACATATATGACAAAGAAAACATCAGAATAGCACACAAACCAGCCCAAACAACGAATATTTTCTTCTCTGACATGAAAAGCAAAATTGACAAATTAGACAAAAATAATTTGATTTACAAGATTCCTTGTGCAGGAGACAAAAATACAAACTGTGATAAAGTATATGTTGGCACGACGAAATGTAAATTAAAAACGAGAATCTCTGGACATCGATCGGACATGAACAAAATACACGAAATAAATAGCCAAAAAACAGCACTCGCGACACACTGTAAAAGTACCGGTCACAGGCCAGACTTCAATGCAGTGAGCATACTACAACAAGAAGAACATTACAACAAACGACTCACAATAGAAATGCTTCACATTATAAACACACCTACAAACATTAGGCTCAACTTTAAAACAGACACAGAGAATTGCGGACATATATACAGACACTTGTTGAAAAAGAACAGAATTAGTTTAAAACTCCACGGCGGACAGAACGGACGTCGTGCGCTTTGATTTAAAAGCATTGTAGGTATAAACAGGGTTTAAAATGTTTTTCATGTCATTAAATGTAATTATTGTTAATATATGTAGCCCCTGAAGATGATCTCCGGAGGAGATCGAAATATATTGGGAAAAAACGCAAAAATAAAAGCACCTAGACCTCGAGCCAGCCAAACCAATTGTTTGATTTAATCAAAAAGGTCGCCAAACTCCAAGTTCCATTTTATATGTAATAGTATATTTTAAGAATAAAAAAGTATTTTAAAGTATATTTTTTAAGACAAGACGTTATTTTCATTGTTAGGGCTCAACATTGAATTTTGTTTCATTTTCTTCGCAGTAAAATTAAGATCGTAATTTTTCTCATAAGTTTTATTATACAAGGATAAATTTTCAAATATTTTTTTTTCATTATTTTCCTTAATTTTTGTAATTTGTTTTTTATTTTCTTTAATTTCTGATACAATCGATAGTATCGATAGTGACCACCATCGATTGCCAAAAACATCGATAGTGCCCACCATCGATGTTTTAACCACCCTAATACGCATACAGTTTTAGTTGCAGGGCATAAGTTAGAAGGATACATAAATATACATAAATTACCTTTTACGGCTCCTTTTATTAACTTAATAATTTTAACGCTGAAGGATTCCTTCAGACGTTTTTCGGCAATCGGAATAATTTTTTTTTTATTCTTCGAATTTAGAAAGCAAAAGATGTTATTTTTCAGGAAATCGTTGCGCAAAGTCAAGTATGATCTGAAATAAAATATTTGCTTAGCACCAAAAGATTGCTTTAGAATGGGCCATGCAGTTGAAATTCCCTCCAGTGAAGTTTCGGAGACAAGTTTTTCCGTCCGCTTATGAAATGTGTTATCCCAATGACGATATATTACTACAAGATTTGATATCATCGCGCATTTGATCATCGCTGTTGCATTGCAGCCATATCATAAAGAAGTTTTATAATAACCCACCACCTTTTTTATTTTTGATGGGTAGATAGTAGGTTTCCTAAAAAAAATTCAAACTCTATATTTAAATATGAGATGTATAATTTTGAAGTCTTTTTTGTTATACCATCCACCTTCCCCTATCTCTTTGACGGATGTTCCATAGGAATTTTCTGTTCCAAAATTTTCCCAGTTAGTCCCCCATCCAAAACTATTGTTCCTAAACCGACCGTTTCTAGTCGATATTTAGCCGATAGTTGTCCCAGACACCCAAGAAATTATTGACATTCTTAATATAAATTTGAATATTTATGAAGAAACAAATATAATGATAACAAAAAAGTGCAGGAAAACGGATGCAGAAGACATCGGATGGTTAAACTGTACAGGGTATATCTATTTTCTCCTAATTTATCTGTGGTAGAAAACACTGTGGACTTTCGCGGAGTTAGGAAGAATTCCCTATAAGTATGTCCCGGCCCATACGGTTTAATATCCCGGCAACATGTGAAGACCAAGCTGAAAACCTAATCAACAGCGATATGCTTCGGGAAATATCCCAAAGCGATGGCAAAGCGAGAAGAATAGCAATTTCGTCACCCGATTTTCTTGAGTTAAGCCCCCAGGCGATCCACCAACAATAGAAAGTTTGACTTCTTCATTCTTCTTGAACATTCTTCCCATAAAAATTTCTTGTACCGCTTATATTAAACATACATTTACAACCAGAATTTTTGAGTTTTAATTTTTTGAATGACTTCTACTATTATTGGATGGGGGATGATAGATTTACAAATGTATTGTATCGGACCAGGTGTTTAACATCTGTCAAAAATTCCAACCGTTCCCCCGTTACGTGCTCTGTGGGACTGGGCTATTATAGTTACTTTTATTTACCTAGTAGCTGAATTACAAACTCTTTTCTTCTGCTATGTGCCCAAATAAACAACGTACCTATATAATACTCAAAATGTTAAAGTTATAATATAATATTACCACTTTCAAGCGTAAGGAGCGATTATGCTCGAATTTCACCCTAGCACCATAGAACGATCTCCCGCAAGTGATCCGGAGTAAGCAGTAAAACGGAATCTTCGTCTATTCCGTGATCTGTTAAAATAAAGCCAAATTCAAAATTAATTGTTCACGAATTCTTTAGTTTATTACAATCATTTGATTGTAAAAACACCTCATAACGAGGTAAAAAACTAGTGACGATCGCACCTTGAACATACAAAAGTTCTGATATCAACATTTGTGACGAAAAATTATTACACTCGTCATTAAATAGACTTTCTACTATTTTCTCATTCGGCCCACCCTAGCAAACTATTCCAGCCTTTTTCCCTTCACAGACATTTTCTATTGCAGCGTGCCGAATGAGAAAATATTGACCCCTCATATTAAGCGCATTTTCGCTACAGATCAAGACTCATCTCCCACACAAACAGACTTGCCCTCACACTTTCCAGACCTATGAACAGAAGAAGACTAACAAGAAAGGAAGCTAGCTTCGGCCAGCCGAAGCTTATATACCCTTGCAGATAATTCCTATTAATGACTAATTTTCCGATCGTTCCTATGGCAGCTATATGATATAGTTGTTCGATATTGATAAAATTAAAATCGATATTCGAAAACATTTAAAAAGTCTCATATCCCAGAGTAGAAGAAAATACAATAAAAGTCAACGAAGCAATAATTTATTTCCTATTATATTCCCATTAATTTTCCGATCGTTCCTATGGCAGCTATATGATATAGTCGTCCGATTTTGAAAAAATTTTATTCGAAATTCAGAATTAGATAAAAAATGGCATTTCCAAAAGTAGGAGGTTCTAGGTTCAAAAACACCCAAGATATAATTTTTTTTTCATTTTTTTCGCCGATTATTCCTATGGGAGCTATATGATATAGTTGTCCGATCCGGCTCGTTCCGACTTATATACTACCTGCAACAGAAAGAAGGCTTTTCGGAAAGTTTTAGCCCGATAGCTTTAAAACTGAGAGACTAGTTTGCGTAGAAACAGACAGACGGACAGACGGAAAGACGGACAGACGGACATGGCTAGATCGACTCGTCTAGTGATGCTGATCAAGAATATATATACTTTATGGGGTCGGAAACGTCTCCTTCACTGCGTTGCAAACTTCTGACTGAAATCATAATACCCTCTGCAAGGGTATAAAAAGATTGCACCCATCAGACAATTGGATACTTGGACGGCACGCTTGGGGGAAACTCATTCCAGACTTAGACGCCTAGACTGCAACACTGCTAAACTTTTGTAACCAATCTTTTTATTCACTACTTTTTGTTAATTTTTTTTTTCATGGGTGAAAGTGAATTGAGTTTCACATAACACTCTCCAATAAACATTTGTTATGCATATCAAAAAAAAAAAATTAAATAGACTTTCTAATATTTTCTCATTCGGCCCGCCCTAGCAAACTATTCCAGCCTTTTTCCCTTCACAGGCATTTTCTATTTCAGCGTGCCGAATGAGAAAATATTAGAAAGTCTATTTAATGACGAGTGTTATAATTTTTCGTCACAAATGTTGATATCAGAACTTTTGTATGTTCAAGGTGCGATCTTCACTAGTTTCTAAATAACTTTTAAACGTAACTTTTTACAGTAATGTGTTATATACCAAAATTTAAGGAATCTCAAGGGCTATACAGTTATACAGTTTTAAAGAAAATCGTTAGAGCCGTTTTTGAGAAAATTTAAGAAAAGCTTAAAAAAAGTTTTAAAAAATTTTCTTTTGTTCATATCTTTTTAACTATTACATTTACACAAATTGCATTTAGAAGGCGTTTATAGCATTTAAAAATACCTTTCAAAGGAGATGCAGCACAAGTCTGTAGCTTTAGTAGTATAGAAGTTACGGCTTTCCGAATTTTAGCTATTTATAGCTGTTTTCCCGCTAAACTAGCTGGTTTTTCCAAAAGTGGTAGAACAAAAGTTTTTTATATAGATGTGATGAACGTCATTTCAAATTTTCAGAACTTAAAAAACATGTTTTGGACAAACTGACAAACAGAATTAAATTTTCATTTTGGGAAGAAGAAGAAAATCTTATTTTGGCTATAACTTTTGAACGGATCGTCCGATTTTCTGATATGACCCCGGGGGGCCAATTATCCCCACCGGCCCCAACAGATCCAAATTTCTAAATTTTCACTTTTACACTTTCACCGCCCTCCCTCCCAAACCAATTGATTTTCTTGAGGTCTTGGTATGCAATCTTTTAAGTTTTAGCAATAACTTTAATTTGGTGTATTACTCATTACGATCGGACTATCACAGCAGATTTTCATTTCTTCGTGTATATATAGTAGTCGCCTTCGCACACTCTCCTGGTGCGCTTCGTCACTACTTGGACTGCCGATTAACTAAATTAAAAAAAAATTGAAACACCAAATCACTCTCTTTTCAAATTCTTACCCTGGAAGCAATCAATATGCTCTTCCGAGTTCAATTTTCTTAAAATTTCTTCCATCCCTAGGAAAAACAAAAACAATAAACCAACCTAATGAAAATATAATAATAAAACAAGAGAGAACGCTATAGTCGGGTTGGTGTCCCGACTATCTAATACCCGTCACTCGGCTAAAGGGAGTGCGAGGGAGATGGAGATATAAACTTTGATCAGCAATAACTTTTTAACAAATGGTTCGATTTAAAAAATTTCTTCCACATTTCGATAGGTATTGATAAGCACAACAAAACTGCATTTTAACATTTCCGAAATTTTTAAATTTTTAAAATCGTTTTAAAGCGATTGTGGGCGTTGGAGGGGGCGTGGCACCCTTTTGAAATAAACTTGCGCTGCGTAGGAACTCCAAAAATCTTCATGCCAAATACCAATCCTCTAGCTTTTATAGTTTCCGAGATCTCAGCGTTCATACGGACGGACAGACGGACATGGCTATATCGACTCGGCTAGTGACCCTGACCAAGAATATATATACTTTATAGGGTCGGAAACGCTTCCTTCTCCCTGTTACATACTTTTGCACGAATACAATATACCCTTTTACTCTACGAGTAACGGGTATAAATATGTTGCAGTAAAAAGCTTCCTTAAAGCTCTATTAGTCCAGTTCTTTTAAAGCCAGCACTGCAGCATTGTTTTAAGGAAATGTAAATTCTCAAAAAAGAGGTCCGATTCGCAAATAAACACTTTACTTACTTTATGCACTACGCAATTCTTAAATGACCAAATAAAAACACCTCTTAACGTGGTACAAAACTAGTGACGATCGCACCTTCAACATACGAAAGTTCTGATATCAACGAAAAATTATTAAACTCGTCATTAAATAGACTTTCTAATATTTTCTCATTCGGCCCGCCCTAGCAAACTATTGCAGCCTTTTTCCCTTCACAGGCATTTTCTATTGCAGCGTGCCGAATTTTCAGTAGGAATACAACTAACGTAGTCCAGGGGGCCAATTATCCCCACCGTCCCCAACAGATCCAAATTTCTAAATTTTCACTTTTACACTTTCACCGCTCTCTCTCCCAAACCAATTGATTTTTTTGAGGTCTTGGTATGCAATCCTTTAAGTTTTAGCAATACCTTTAATTTGGTATATTACTCATTACGATCGGACTATCACAGCAGATTTTCAATTTTGCGGCTATATAATAGTAGTCGCCTTCGCACACTCTCCTTGTGCGCTTCGTCACTACATGGACTGCCGTCCATAGTGACCTGGCGAAAGTCTCAGGTACGTAAAGTAAAACATCCTTTTATGTTTATTCAATTTACAAATATTTTTTTTTAGGAAATCGACGAAGGCCCTGACTTCCCGGATGAGAAACAAGTCCAAGAAAACTCAATTACATGTTCTGTAAAACGAAGTTTGGTATGAAACAAGTAATATTTATCAACTAACAAATTTTTTTTAACAATTATTGGTTTTAAAAGGTTTCCGACATTTTGAAAGGGTATCCACGAGGAAGGATTCTACTCGACCAATTTAAGCTAAATCAAGACTTACGGGGGTGTCACAGAAATCTCTTCCAACCAAATTTCCCCCCAAAAGCAAATCTCGGTGTCACAGAAACCGTTTGAAAATCAAGTGCACGGTTTTAAACCAACCGAATAGTTGGCAAATGTTATGAAAATCAGAGCAAATTTACTCCGAAACTCCTAGAAAACTCTACAGATTCTGTGACACCTACGGTTTTGATGGGTTGGTTTCCAAACCAACGGTACCCAAATCCGTGCCGGTTTCTGTGACACCCCAGTTAACAACGGATCAGAGGGAACATATACGGGGGTGTCACAGAAACCGGGGTCGGATTTGGGGACAGTTGGCTTAGAAACCAACCGAACAAAACCGTTGGTGTCACAGAAATTCGGAAGATTTCCTTTTTTCGGAAAATTTACCGAAAAACGACCAGGGCTGGATGCATACACTAAATATCGAATATTCAATAATTATCGAATTTTATTTGACTTATTTTGACTATTTTCCAATAAGTTTTAAACTTTATACATGTTTTTCTTGCAAAATTACATAAAGTATACTCGTTTAAAGCGCATATTGTGCAAAATAAAAGAAAAAATGAAAGATTTCAATTACCCGCCAGGCTACATATTGCAGCCCTGGACAGCTGTTTGCAGCGGCTGCGTTGGCTTATTTACATTTATCTGGGGTGTCACAGAAACCGGCGACGGATTTGGGTACGGTTGGTTTGGAAACCAACCCATCACAGAATCTGTAGAGTTTTCTAGGAGTTTCGCAGTAAATTTGCTCTAATTTTCGGAAAATTTGCTTCAATGCCTACTATTCGGTTGGTTTAAAACCGTGTACTTGATTTTCAAACGGTTTCTGTGACACCGAGATTTGCTTTTGGAGGGAAATTTGGTTGGAAGAGATTTCTGTGACACTCCCGTATAAGTTGGCAAAAATTTTAAAAGAGAACCAAAATGCCATCTGCACGAACTCTTGCTCTAGAGTACTTGCAAAGACATAATCTGCGAGAGGCTAGGATTTAGAGGAGAATCCTTAGAAGCGGTTTTACATGGTAGTCCTTGGGGATTTAAGTCATTGGCCAGGTCCTCCCAAGCAGTGGTCACAAGAACGGGGTCGCCCCGAGTAAATCCTTTGGCAATGTCGAATGAATTTTTTCGAGAGGTTTTTTAAAAAGCATATTTTTAAATATAACCCGAAGTAAATATAAAAATTGTAGTATGCAGATAGTTCAAAAAATTCATTGGAGTTGCCTTAAATAAAGTTATTTTTTTGGGAAGCAGTTGTAAGTTGGATAATTTTATAAAAACGTCCGGCAAAATACGGGGGATTTAGAAACCGTCAAAAATGACGTCTGTGACACCGAGATTTGCTTTTGTGGGGAAAACTTGGTTGGAAGAGATTTCTGTGACACCCCCGATAATAAATATTATTATAGAGGACACATCAGCTAGGAAGCATTAAAACCAATCGAATTTACCTAGATTGTGGACGAAATTGTAGCTATATTTCCCTCGGAGAATAACTACAGAGTAAGTAAGGTAAGGTAAGTAAGGTTTTTCACTTTTACGAAGACCACATCCAAAACAAAGAGTGTCTTAAATTGTTAAAGGCAGATCAACTTACTGGTTCTATTGGTAATAATTTATTTTTTAATGTATAACTTTGCCTTTCAGCTTTTTTATTTTGTTTTTATTTGTTACCCTTATGATAATCATCGCTTTTTCTAAATTTTACCATTCAAGCAAATCTAATAAGATATTTTAATTTGCAGATTCCAAGGACTACATCTACACAGCATTACTCACATCTGTATTATCGAGTAATTCGTGGGGCACCGTTAAAGGGACCAACAAGCGAAAGAAATTCTCTCTACTGGACTCGCAGGAGAGTCTTATTCTTAGAATCAACACCATTGCGGACTATCAGGATAAGATACAACAGTTAATTGATAAGTATTACTCAAGCTTCGAAACAATACAGCCTTTTTTAATATTTGAAGGGCACTGCTCAGAAAATTTGACAGGATTTTACGTTTACTTTGATAAATCACTGTATAAGTTTGACTCCTTTATAGAATCTTTTGATGTATGCTTTAAGATTTTTAATACTTTAAACTTGAAATATCCCGTGGCATCTGAGTTTGAGTGGTTATTTATACAGCAGTATATTTATGAAATAAATACACCATACGATAAGAAGTCTTCTCACCTAACTTCTTTGCTTAATTTTATGTTAAAGTAAGAGTTTTAAGAGTAAACTAAAAATGTATCCCTGTTTCAAGTGCTGACAGAGCTTGTCGTGTGCAGATGCATTAATACAACAATTAAAGTTAACTCATTTCCTTAAGAAACCGACCATAGACGACCCGTTGAAATGTAAATTTAATTCATGCGATCAACTTTTTTTGAATTATTCCGCATTTAAAAAACACCTTTGTAGCTCCCATACTGGAATTAATTCACCAGAAAATTTAAACTTTGAAGAAAATAATATTTCTGAAAACAATAACTCTTACGTTGCATCAAATTTAAATTGCGAATCATACTATAGAAAAGGGATACATGAACGATTATCAAAACAATTTAGAAGTTGAGTCGTTTAATTTTGTTGTAAACATACACGCACGTCCGGGTATGCCAAGAAATGAGATTATATTTATTCAAAACAAGAAAGGAAGTTAGCTTCGGCCAGCCGAAGCTTATATACCCTTGCAGATAATTCCTATTAATTACTAATTTTCCGATCGTTCCTATGACACCTATATGATATAGTAGTTCGTTATTGATAAAATTAAAATCGAAATTCGAAAATATTTAAAAAGAGTCATATCCCAGAGTAGAAGAGAATACGATAAAAACCAACGAAGCAATAATTTATTTCCTATTATATTCCCATTAATTTTCCGATCGTTCCTATGGCAGCTATATGATATAGTCGTCCGATTTTGAAAAAAATTTATTCGAAATTCAGAATTAGATAAAAAATGGCATTTCCAAAAGTAGGAGGTTCTAGGTTCAAAAACACCCAAGATAAATTTTTTTTACATTTTTTTCTCCGATTATTCCTATGGGAGCTATATGATATAGTTGTCCGATCCGGCTCGTTCCGACTTATATACTACCTGCAATAGATATAAGACTTTTGGGAAAGTTTTAGCCCGATAGCTTTAAAACTGAGAGACTAGTTTGCGTAGAAACAGACGGACAGACGGACATGGCTATATCGACTCGTCTAGTCATGCTGATCAAGAATATATATACTTTATAGGGTCGGAAACGTCTCCTTCACTGCGTTGCAAACTTCTGACTGAAATCATAATACCCTCTGCAAGGGTATAAAAAGTTAACCGAGCTTTTGGCTCCAATAGCGTGTGCAGTGAAAGATGCTCTAACTAGTTCAACATTATTATTAAATATCCTAAAATTTGTTTTGGATTTCTGCCAGAATCCATTTCAGCTAATACAGTTCGAGTATAAGTTTTTTAAGTTTCTAAAAGGTAAAAATTTGTATGAAAATCCTGTAGCATATTCAATATCAAGCAAACTTGTACCTACAATTAAAAAAGGTAGAGCACTACTTATGCCCAACAAAATTCAAATACAAATTATACCCGTAAAGTTTCAAGTAAAATCATTTTTCGAGCTTTCCGATGTTTTGAACCTGACTGTAAAAACCAAAAAGAGCTTATGAAAAAAAAATCGTTTTGCAATTTTGTCAATAGTGATACGTTTTCAAACAAGCTTTTACATTATGATTCCAACGATATTGTTATTCCTTTTAATTTCTATGCCGATGACTTTCAAACCAATAATACTATAGGTGCTCATGTTTCATCCATATGTGGATGCTATTATTCTTTTCCAATTTTGCCCCAATACTTGCAGTCTAAGATAGATTTTATATATCCGTTTGCATATATTCCAAGTAAAGCCTTTAAGGAAATAGACAACGAAGTTATATTTTATAAAATATATTTGGTTTTTGGAAGAACTAGAAAATGGAATTAGGTTAACAGTAGGAAAAGAAACATTAACTGTTTACTTCGTAGTGGGTCTCATTTTAGGAGATAACTTAGGACTTAACTCAATATTAGGATTCGTATAATCATTCAGAGCAAAACGCTTTTGCAGAGCGTGCAGGAGAACCAGTACAGAAATGAAAAGCGACGTTTGTGAACAAACCAGTTTCTTAAGAAACAGGGTTTCTTATGAAACAGATTTAAAAGCACAAGACGTTCTTGAAACAGGAATTAAGACCAACTGTCTATTTAACGAACTTAAAACTTTTCATGTAACAGAGAATTTTTTTATACCCGTTACTCGTAGAGTAAAAGGGTATATTGTATTCGTGCAAAAGTATGTAACAGCTAGAAGGAAGCGTTTCCGACCCCATAAAGTATATATATTCTTGATCAGGATCACTAGCCGAGTCGATCTAGCCATGTCTGTCTGTCCGTCTGTCCTTCTCTCCGTCTGTCCGTCTGTCCGTCCGTATGAACGCTGAGATCTCGGAAACTCTAAAAGCTAGGGGATTGGTATTTTGCATGAAGATTCTTGGAGTTCCTACGCAGCGCAAGTTTATTTCAAGAAGGTGCCACGCCCCCTCTAACGCCCACAATAGTTAATATACGATTTTAAAAATTTAAATATTTCGGAAAAGTAAAAATGCAGTTTTGTTGTGCTTATCAATACCTATCGAAATGTAAAAGAAATTTTTTAAATCGGACCATTCGTTACAAAGTTATTGCTGATCAAAGTTTATATCTCCATCTCCCTCGCACTCCCTTTAGCCGAGTGACGGGTATTAGATAGTCGGGACACCAACCCGACTATAGCGTTCTCTCTTGTTTTAATTATTTTACAGCACAATGTGCACTTTGCTGTGTTTGTTGAAAACTCTGTGAAAAACTTTTTTGCGCTCATTTCTCGCGTTTTTTTTGGCGTCGGCTAAGGCTTTAAAGTGACCAACCATTAAAAAGGACAAAAATATCATTTACAAATAATATCGATATTCGATATTTCGGTTCAAAAAAATTTCGCTATGATAATATTTTTTTAAAAAAAATATCATCGATATATCGATATTTTGATATATTTTCGACATCCCTAGACCAAAATTCAACAATTCAGCACTTCAACAGGGAATCCCCTCAATGTTCTTCAAATGAATCAAAATATACTAAAAATAAAACAATTTGCCTGAAATATAGAAAAAGTCGCCAGTGAAGCAAATTTCTAAATTGAGGGCGACAAATTTTTTGAGTGAAAGAATTTTGTGAACACTTTCGGTCATTGGCAATTTCGGCAGTTTTAAAACAAAAAGCTGACAGCTGTCATGAAAACCAATCAAAACTGTGTGAAGATTAGAAATGAGCTGCTCGTCGGTGCCAGTAATGTTTGAAAAAACTTGAGGATCGGAGAATGCTCGCCCAGCAGTGTTCCCATCGTTTGTACTTCCAAATCCTTCCACTTTGGGTTGATCGACTTTCAAGGAATTCCTTCTTTCTCTTAAGAACCTCTTCCTTGTCTTTTGCCTCAAATATTCTGCATTTCTTCCCACGATTTTTATATCCTGCGTGAAAAATGAATCCGGTTACAAAAATCCAGGCATGCCGTATTTCAAATGGCTGACGATGGGCAAGAATTTGGCACACTTGAATTGTCCGTTATTTAGAAAATAGGATGGTGTGGCTCCACAAATTGGGCAAGCTTGAGTAGATTTAGTGCATTTAACACTTTGCCATCAATAACTGTTAAATATAAATAAAACTTGATGTTTACGGACTTCCCGCTTTCCAAGATAATTTTACAAGGCATTAAGTTGGATATTTGATTTATAACGTAGTCGATTTCCTTAAAAATGCTCTCCTTTACAAATTCTAACTTCAACGGCCTGAAAAATCGAGTTTATTGAGGAGTTCGGATATTCCAAATAACATTTTTCGAAGCATCTATAAGCCTTAAGGGTGTGACTGTTGTAGCAAATGCGTTCGAGCCACTCTTTAATAAAACTAAACACAGCATTCTCCTTTGCAACTCTTCCTTTGCTTCGTACCACTTTCCAAACAAATCTTAATTTGCCAAATTAAGGTTAAGTCATAAAAATTTTAATTTATCTCAAAATCGCAAAAAGTGATATTTTTAATTACATTTATTTGAACAAGAATTTAATACTCTACAAATTACAATACATCTCGTGGTTGGGCTCTTCTAGACTGACATTAAATCCCTTATGGAACATAAGACTTTATCCAAAATATGCATGTGCAGGCTACATCTTTGCTCTATTGTGGGGACAACACGATTTTTTTCTACAAATGACGTTCGCAAACACAGAACACAAACCACACAAATTGGAATTCATTTAAAAAATTGTTGTAATATTATTTAGTTATACACTTTCCACCACTTAAACCTTCAGAAAATGGGTTTTGGCCAAAGAAAGTGGTCAAATACCGCATGGTGCGACAGCTGCTCTAGTTTATTTCCTTTTTCCGTTATTATATTACCGACAAAAGAAAATTATTGTTCAACCGCTGCAATACTTTGAGGTATTAAATTCATTTGAATTGCTAGTCCTGACAATAATGGCTATTTGTATACCCTTGAAGAGTGTATAATGATATCAGTCAGAAGTTCGCAACGCAGTGGAGGAGACGTTTCTGACTCTACAAAGCACATACACATATTTGTACAAAACGTGTTAAAAATGTCTTATTTCATGCCAATACAAACCATTAATTTTACATTAATTTTAATGATTTAACCAGTAAAAGTTATTTGAATTGTAAAGTTTTAATTTAACGTTTAAATTTTAAGTGACCATGCCATCGATCACAAACGATGATTCATGGAACGCCCAGTCAATTCTTTTCGGCTGGATTACTAATTCTATTGAAAAAAAAAAAAAATAATAATAATAATAACGGAAAAACAAAACGAAATATTTGTGTTCTGTTTTTTGATTTTTGTTTATAATAAGCAAAGCAACGATTCGCCGCGGTAACACTGGCTTTCTACGGAAACGTGAAATTTCAAAATAAAACATTTTGTGCAGTTTATTTTATTATGCAGGTAGTTAGTACGTATAATTCGATTCCATTTACTTTGTTTTTTTTTAACTGGAATTCGTTTATTATTTAGGTACTGAATTGCGATCTTTGTGGGTCTGTAATGACCCCATCGACCTGTCTCAGCCGAACCAGTGGTATCCCCTGTCAAATGGCTGGCCAGGATGCATACTCCATATTTCTAAAATAAATAATCTGATGTGAGGATGGGCAAAACCTCCCTCAACATTTTTTAACATAACTTAGGGGCTGTCCATATATTACGTAATCACCTAGGGGGGGGGGGGGGGGGTCAACCAAATGATTACTCTAGTGCAAAACAATTTTTTTTTTGTATGAAGAATTGATTACATGGGGGGGGGGGTCAAATATCGCCAAAATGGTGATTACGTAATATATGGACAGCCCCTTACGTATCTCAGTCAATGCATTGCAATGGAGCACATTAAATATTATTGTGAATATTTTGTAAGTTAGATTGTAAATATGCGCGCGCTAGGGTTGCCAGTGTTGGTCAGCAAGATCGGTTAGCTGGACAGTCGGGGCGAATGCCGATAGTATCGATAAGTAATCGCAATCACCCATGAACGATCCCGCGCGCTGTTAAGCGCAGAGCGTGCTGTTAAGTGGCATGCTTGGTGCTGTTAAGTGGCAAGCTTGGTGCTGTTAAATGGCAAGCTTAGTGCTGTAAAGAAAAAAGCGTGTCCACGGGGAACAGCGATCGGCTGAGATCGCTCTCATTCTTTTGAGGTAGCCGAGCTGAGCGGACCAGCAAATTTTGTTAAATTTAAGTATATTCATACTATAAAAAACATTTTTGCATGCAACTATTTAATTTTTTTTGGATTTTTGTTTAATTGAAATATATATTCAATAAAAAAAATTTTTGCATGCAACTATTTAATTTTTTTGGGTTTTTTATTTTTAAATTTAAATATATACATACTATAAATATAATATGTACAATTTTCCCTACCTCTTCAGCCTCCCTAACGCTATAACTAATACCACTGTGGTAACTATCAATTGTCTCAAATGTGCGCGCAGTGGCCCTATTATCGAAAATATTTGAAAACGCCCAATCAATATGCGTATTGCAATTGGTTGTCGACGAGTCCAAATCTAACAAAGAACTAAAACCTTTTACACCTGCTAAAAAATCGTAAACTCTCCTACAGCAGCCAGAGATGGAGTGAAGGCATAAATTGAAATCTCCTAACACTAAACTATTACTATTTAAAAATGTGTGCCGCTGAAATAACTCCTTAAACTCTGTTTCAAACTTTAACAACGGATAGGTCGGACTTTTATAAATAACTACAATCCCTAAAGACCGGTACCTAAAGATGGCAAACTCGAACACTGGAGAGGCTAAATTTGAGGAATTAGCCAGAAAGCGACCACTTGAGCAAAGACTAACATTCCCAAAGAGTTCGTTTCGAACGAATACGAGAATGCCTCTTTTTGGTCGAGCTCCGCTAGCTACTGACTGGCAATCTAGTCGCACTGCTGTGGCGAAGCCAGGAATGTCGTATGCTTCATTTGAGTATGTGGAAGCCTCAACGAAGCACAGAATAGAAGATTTAAGCATTAGCTGATCGGAACATACATCGCTAATGTGGCAGTGCAAGCTTTCCGTATTATGGAAAAAGACATGAAGGTTCGGACTATTGAGTAAACAATCGAAATGGGTACTCAGTAACTTAGCGGAACGCAGTTCTCGGAGCTCTTCCTCGGAAGCCGATCCCTGGGCGGATCTTGGGGGGACGAAATTTCCAATAATAAAGAGACCTGCTGCACTTGTGGCTCTGCTACAGGCTACGTACAGCGCAGCTCTCTGCATGCTAGGACTAGTGTGAACCACCACTTTGCTGTACGTAGCGCCTTGACTTTTGTGAATAGTTATGGCTTCTGCAGGTACCACTGGAAACTGCTTTCGGTCAATGGTTGTGGCCTGGTTAGAATTAATCTGAAAGCTTTTTATAATCTTAACTACTGGGGTCCATGAAGCCTCTTGGCGATGACTGCACTTTGACCGTGCAGCTACTCCTATACTGTCATCTAAAAATTGTATCCAAAGAATGTTCGGAGAGTTGGACGTGTTGAAACCTATTTCCCTAAGGACACCAGTGGCTCCGTTTACGAGACCGTCTGATGTGTCTACATTGACCGTCATCATGTATTTAGCAGTGGTTTTTAAAATGAGCGAGGTACACAAACCTTGTGTCTCAGATGTTTTTAATGCCCTAGCTTGTTCCAGACATCTGTTCCCCTGCTCTGAGCTAATATGTGCAGATTTCACAGAGTCTATGGCTTCCGAAATGAACTGATCAGTGGGAATCGAGTTGAGCTTCTCCCTATTGTATCGGTCTGTGTCCTGATTGCTTGAAAAAAGGTGAATGGCGTCATTTGGAATCTGACTTTCTACGGAAGTGCGTCCTCTAAGTAGGACAATATCTTCAGACGACATTTGGCCGGACGCCATGTTGTTGAGTGCTATTGCAAACGGCTGGTCATCTCGCTGTCGCATTATCTCTGTGAGTTCGAAAAACCTAAAAGGACTCCAGAGGTGGGATCCAAATATAGCGCTGTATGGATCATGCGACGGCGGCTGGAAAATCCAACGATCACAAACTGGCCGCAATTGCCTAAGATCGCCGAACACGATGACCGAAATGCCTCCGAAGGGAGTATCAACGTTGGAGAAAATTTGCTTAAGGCGAGAGTCCAGATGGGAAAACATGGTTGCGCCGACCATAGAAATTTCGTCTATTATAAGAACTTTAAGATCAATAAATCTTGAACGCAGGGTATTTAACAGATCAGGGCTTAAACTCCTAAATGCAGACCCAGCCTGATTTACAGGGAGAGAGAACATGGAATGGAGAGTGGAGCCTCCGATTCCAAAAGCGGCTTTGCCTGTGGGAGCACACAGCAGTATTTTAACAGAAGTTGGGTCGCATCCTACTCTACCATTATACTCCTTGGAAAGGGACTGAAATAGTGTGGATATAAGTCTACTCTTGCCGACACCTGCTCCGCCTCCTACGAACTCATGGAAACTAGCATTTCTCCTTGCATTGTGCAAGACATGCGTGAGGAAAGTTTTTTGCTTTAAATTAAACAGTTCTTCCACAGGTTTTTTAGAATATTCATAATTTGCAGCAAAAATACCGCTAAACACAGGCCGTCATGGGAATCTGGTCTTTGTTCAAAAACATCTGTCCAGCAACCACTTCTGAAAGATGTCAGTCGAATCCTGAGGCATATTTTGCAGGACGCTTGTAGGTCGAAGCATACGAACTCGTTGTTCCTGGAGGGAGGGTGTTTATAAACACGCATTTTATTGCTCGTTTCTAACAACACACCAATCCCATACAAGACTCTCACGGCCACTTCGAGCAGAGATCTTAGTGCCTGAAATAAACTTGTGACCGAGATACTGTAGCTTGTGACGGATGCTGGAATTGCGAATTTCCCTACGCCGTGCAGCATCTAAGACCTGCTCTACAGCACGAGAGTCAGGATCCAAACGCCTTAACCTATGGTCAGCGGTAGCCAGAACCCGCTCTTCCCCACGAGTGCGCGGATTCATCCGTCTTGACCTACGAGACGCTGTGGCATTTACACCCTGCTCTGAATTCCTGGCTACTGCATTTTCACTTCTCCTACCCTGGAGACTCAGAATTTTTTTACCCTCTCTATCTCTGCGTACTCTGGATTTTCTCTATTGACCCTATTTCTTAATAATTGGTTCCTAGCCCGTTGAGATGGTAATATTCTCCTTAATCGTTGACTACAACGATTACGAGTATATACGCTGATTACGTACCCATATTGATAAAAAATATAAGAAAAGGTTTTAAAAAAGCTAAATTCCTATTTTTTTAAATTATGAATTTATATTATAATATAGTTAATATAAATTAATAGAAGGCTAAGACTTATAGTACTATTACTAAGATAAATACGTAAATGTATAGAAAAATAAGAATAAGCCTTAAAAAGGGTCAATTCTTTTATTTAAATACGGATGAAGGGGCAGAGCGATTGAAAATTAATTACGTTAAGAATTGGTAAAATGTAAAAAATATAAATAATAATAATATAAGAGTAAGTTTTGAAAAAGACTTAATCTTATACTATTGAGTCAAAATCTGCCAAGTGGCCACCCCTGTTCCGAAGGTCCGATTTTCATCGAACTTTTTACTTTTCCGGTTCACAACGAAAATATAAGAACTTCATTTGAACGGTTTTTCGAAATTTTGAGTTTTACCGGAGTTATAGGGGTCAAAACATGGCATTTTTGACACTTTTTCGAAAAAGTTGCACTCAGTCATTAATTCATAACTTCGGAACGGTAAGAGATATCTTTATGATGTTTTCACTAATCGCTCAAGAATTAGTATGGCTTTCCATAAAAAAATGTAAAAAAAAATTAGAATTTTTTTTCTTAAAAATAAATTAACATTTTTTTTTAGTTTTTATTTTTTTCAGTGTTCTTCACCAGCTATAGAGTTTAAAACCATTTGAAAATAAAGTTTGATTCATTACGAAAAAGATAAAAAAAGAGTGTCCCGGCCAAAGGTTTTTCGCAATATCGATTTAAAGAAGGGCGCACAGCTGTTTTCCATATAAAAATTGAAAAGGGCGCGCATAGCTAGGTGGCGCGCGCTCTCTAATTATGTTGAGTCACAATAACCCATTTGGCAGTGGCGGATCTAGGATTTTGTTGTGGGGGGTGATATCAAAACAATTTTTTTGTTGCATACTTTTTGAATACCAAAATTCCTTTCATTTTTCACCCGAGTGGGGGGTGATATATCACCCATATCACCCCCCGTGGATCCGCACATGCCATTTGGCAAAGCCAATAATTGTCTTAGAATATCTATTAACATTAAAAAATGAGGAAAACAAACTGGTGGATTTATTCAAGTTCTTAATTATCCTACACCTTAAGTACAAAACAAAATTATCAAATAACTAAACATTTTTGGTCCTTTTTCTGTTAATTCTGGTCCTAACAACGTCTTGAATTTTCGTCTCGTTGGTGAAAAAGAAAATATTTTGCATGCTACTTTGCTGTGGTCGATAGGGATATAATGATGGAACTGCCTGGTATTGCTTACTGTTTTTTTATCAAATCGTATCGAGATTTAATTTCTTCGTCATGAGCAAAGTGCTGATCCTTAGTGCAATATTCAAACTCAATTTTTTTAAAAAATTGTTTGGCCCATTCCATATAGGAGCTTCGGCGAAGTTATTAGATTGTCCTGCAGGGTTGCTGTCGAAAAACATGTCTTTTTACGGTCCCTCCGATTCCATCGCATGCTCCCTTTCCGTGTGAGGTAGCGAAAAAACCCATTCCGCCTTGGCTCCAAAATCTTCTTGATGCTTTAATAAATTCATGATGTTATATTTGTTTTTGTACTGAGATCCAGCTCCGTCAGAAAAATAGTAAATTTTTTTAACGCATCCGATTCCAAATTTTTTTTCTAAATGGACAAATAATTTGGAATTAAAATGTACACGCAATTTGCATCATGATGGACATTTCAGATATTATGTACGAAATTGATGATTTACTGTTTCAGTTGGTTCTGTGAACTACATATGATGCAAAGTAGCTTGAACATTGGCCCAGTGTTGGGACTGAACAGCATTCTGTACTTGGCAAGTGTACTCTTCTGCGAAGTCTAAAGTGTAAGTTTTCTGAAAATGCTTTGCTCGCGAAGCCATTCTTCGTGAAACATTAAGTTTTTTTGATGTTTTTCGCACACTCCACTCATAAGGAACTGTAGTTAGCAAAGAAATTTTTCCTCTACACGATTTTCTTTCTCAAGAGCGGTTTTTAAGTCTAAAACCCAATCACTGAGAAGTGCAACTGTAATCTGTAGGCTCATCTCTGTGCGTTGAGTTGACAGAACTTAGCTTTTTAAGTGGAGAATGACCGTGTTCAATAAGTAAGTTGTTCACTTCGCGCAATGTTTTTCTGCCACTATTGTGTTTTTTAAAGAGTGGGTCTCGTTGGACATCATCTTTGCGGTTGTTTTCGTCATCCGACGTATTACACAAGGCTTTTTGTGATCACCTTATGCAAGAGCTGCAAACAAATTTTCCAATAAATCTCACAAGCTGAGCACTGCAAGTTGGAGCAACTGTTTTAACGTTTTTATAAACACATTTATGTCTTTCCTTATTGAGAAAGGATTGGAACACTTGTTTGGTCTTGGCATATTTAATTTAACTGGGACTTCTCTTTAAATAACACTTAAAATTGACGACTCGCCTAATTAATGAGCACCTGTTTTAATTGCCAGCCCTGGTAAGTCGATAAAAATCGATCATTCTATCAAAATAAGTGATTTATCGCTAAAGCTTGTTAAAAGTTCTTTAGAAAAAACAATTTAGGCGCGCGCGCCACCGTAAATATGCGCGCCCTTTTCAATTTTTATATGGAAAACAGCTGTGCGCCCTTCTTTAAATCGATATTGCGAAAAACCTTTGGCCGGGCCACTCTTTTTTTTTTTATCTTTTTCGTAATGAATCAAACTTTATTTTCAAATGGTTTTTAAACTCTATAGCTGGTGAAGAACACTGAAAAAAATGAAAAACTAAAAAAAATGTTAATTTATTTTTAAGAAAAAAATTCTAATTTTTTTACATTTTTTTATGGAAAGCCATACTAATTCTTGAGCGATTAGTGAAAACATCATAAAGATATCTCTTACCGTTCCGAAGTTATAAATTAATGACTGAGTGCAACTTTTTCGAAAAAGTGTCAAAAATGCCATGTTTCGACTCCCTATAACTCCGGTAAAACTCAAAATTTCGAAAAACCGTTCAAATGAAGTTCTTATATTTTCGTTGTGAACCGGAAAAGTTAAAAAAGTTCGATGAAAATCGGAC
>JBAMCJ010004534.1:0-22066 GCA_037075205.1 Drosophila prostipennis | reverse complement strand
TATACTAGAAAACTTACATATTTAGAAATTTTTTAAAACAGTTAAAAAAGTAAAGTTTTTTTTATATTTAAAAGCTATGTTTCTTTTGTAATAATATCTATGATTGTAGCATATTTATGTTCGCTCTTTTGCCCAATTAAAAATATTAATTTTAACACCACAAGTATTTAAAATTTTTATAATAATAATAATAATTTAATTTTTAATTCAGCAAAGTTCTATTATTTTTCCTATCACTGTACTATATTGTATGTGTTGGAGTCTGATGGCAAACATATTTTATGAGTTTTATTGTTGCTGCTGCTTTTTCTTGTCTCCTGGCGAGGCTGATAATAAAACTTGGCCGCTGGCAGGCAGCGCAGCCCGCTGGGAGCATAATCTAGCCTTTAACATTGGTCCTGGGTGTTGGTACATGTAGCTGTGTGGGTGCCAGTCGGGTAGAGTGTGTGTGTGAACGCAGCTTGATTTCATGGTAAAAAAGGCAAGAAAGAATATCCAAGAACCCTCCCTTTTCTACGAATTTCACACACACTTTTAAATAATATAAAATATTTTTTTAAATTTTGGTATTATTTTCACTTGAGATGCCAAAACATACTTTTATCACTTTGTGGGAAGTGAGAAAAAGGACAAAGTTTCGATTGTAGTCTTTATAAAATATAAATGTCAGAATATCTTTACTTAGGCTAAAAATAAATTAACTGCTTTATCACTTACTAAAAAAACACAGGTTCTTTGAAGCTAAATCAAGATTTTCTTTTAAATAAAATTGGAATTTAAATATTTTTGTAAAAGTTAGTCCCTCAAAGGATCTCTCCTCCAATATATGGTCATGTGGACATATCTGAATGCATTGGTGAGGTGCATGTGCTGCTGCCCTTACATTCTCTTATTTTTTTCACATTTTTCCCAACTATTGTTCCCGTTCTTGTTGTAATCAAATTGAAAATGCAGGAGTGCAACTGCAGCAGCTGCTGAAAGATGCTGGCCCGAAGGACTCACCTTAAATACCCAAAGGGACTGTGACAAGCCTCATTAAGGATACATCGACAGTGTGCAGTAATAGGGATTGTTATAAAATAATGCTTTTGCAAATTCAGCTCCCTTGCCTCCTCAAGTACAGATAATATCGTGCACTTATGCTGCTTAATATGCTTTTTGCTCACACATTTTTTTGCCGAACAGGTTCGGGGGATAAAATGCTTCAGGGCGTGGAAAAAAGGACCTGCAACAGGATTGACAACAGCATGAGCATATAAAATTGCTTTCGGGCAGCTAATAAAAAGCTTGTAATCAAGTGGGACGGCAGTGGAGATGGTGGAGTAGAAAACTTTTAGCTTCAGTCAACTCACAAACTTGGACATGTCAGGCTAAAAATGAGAATAAAATAAAATAAAAATAAAAGTAAGGAGGGGAAATATGCCACTAGGATATGCATGAGCAGCAGCTTATGCACAGCATAGCTCATGAGTTTTGCATGGAGTTGTGCAGTTGATAGTTTGTTGCAGGACGAGATGGAAAAGTATTTGGAAAAGGAGCCGAGCAGGCGGCTCCTTGCACTTATCCGAGTGCACAAAGCAGCTAAGCAAAACACTCGTTGCAGCCAACTTAAGGCTAATTTAAGTGACTGAATCTGTATCTATCCGAGTGAGTGGCTGTGCGAGTGTGAGTGTGCAGAGTGCGTGTCTCTCACTCGCTCTTTCTCCAGGACCAACCCCCCTCCCCCAAGGACTCTCCAAGGAGCCGCCTCGACTTTTACCTGGCCCAAAGTGTCCCGGGTTAAGCTGCTCGCCTGCCTTTTCCGTTCAGCTTGCCATCATCAATGAAAATGCTCGTAAATTATGCAAGCCTAGGAAAATAAGCTGCACTCAAGTGCGTTTCCTTCGCCCGCCTTTAGAGTCTTCGTCCTCCAGTTTCCGAACCCTCCACTGTTCTTTGCCGGCACTTCGGGAGGGCTGAACGGGGCGTATGCGTGATTTTCAATTATATTACATAATGGCCACGCAACAGCATCGATCTTAGTATATTCTCTTAATTTTTAATCCCCTGTGAAAGTGGGTATTCAACGTTAACAGTTAAAGGCTATTTTCCTGAATCTCTCCATTGAAACCAGGAGCATGGTTCGTTCTACTGATTTTATATTATGCATTTGAACTTTATTTTTAAATTCTTTTTCCAGTTTTTGGGAATGACTTACAAGTTCTTTTGCGCCAGTAAATTAATGGAAATCATTCTTTTTTTCAAAAAACTAGAATTGCTGATTGTATGATTTACATGATACAAGTACATCAAAAAAATGCAAATTTACCTTACCTTACTTACCTTATATTATATCAAACAAAAAATAGTGACGACCGCACCTTCAACATACAAAAGATCTGATATCATATTTTGTGACGAAAAATAATTTTACATTCGAAAATATAAAAACACTTTCTAAAATTTACTCATTCGGCCCGCTTCAGACAAATTTATAAGATTTTACCCACACGAACATTTTCTATTGTAGCGTGCCGAAAAAGTAAATTTTAGAAAGTGTTTTTCGTTTCAGAATAACTTTTAAACGTGACTTTTTACAGTAATGTGTTATATACCAAAATTTAAGGAATCTCAAGGGCTATACAGTGTAAAGTTTTAAGGAAAATCGTTAAAGCCGTTTTTGAGAAAAATAAAAAAAAGCTAAAAAAAAAGTTTTAAAAAATGTTCTTTTGTTCATATCTTTTTAACTATTATATTTACACAAATTGCATATAGAAGGCGTTTATAGCATTTAAAAATACCTTTCAAACGAGATGCAGCACAAGTCTGTAGCTTTAGTAGTATAGAAGTTACGGCTTTCCGAATTTTAGCTATTTATAGCTGTTTTCCCGCTAAACTAGCGAGTTTTTCCAAAAGTGGTAGAACAAAAGTTTTTTATATCGATGTGATGAACGTCATATTAAATTTTCAAAACTTAAAAAACATGTTTTGGACAAACTGACAAACTGACAAACTGACAAACAGAATTAAATTTTCATTTTGGGAAGACGAAGAAAATCGTATTTTGGCAATAACTTTTGAACGGAGCGTCGGATTTTATCATATGACCCCTCATTCGACGGGTATTTTCAATAGGAACACAACTAAAACATTGCGAGGGGGCATTTATCCCCACCGGCCCCAACAGATCCAAATTTCTAAATTTTCACTTTTACACTTTCACCGCTCTCCCTCCCAAACCAATTGATTTTCTTGAGGTCTTGGTATGCAATCCTTTAAGTTTTAGCAATACCTTTAATTTGGTGTATTACTCATTACGATCGGACTATCACAGCAGATTTTCATTTCTTCGTGTATATATAGTAGTCGCCTTCGCACACTCTCCTGGTGCGCTTCGTCACTACATGGACTGCCGTCCATAGTGATTTATTTTAATATTTTGTCAATAAAGTCACATATGGCCAACCGCAAGTTATTTCCCCAGGAAAGGTTAAACCAAAAACCGCAAACTAAAAATTTACACTTCAAAAAATTGTCCTCAACCAATTTTTAAAATATATCTTCACTAATTTGGAATTTATGCTGAAAAACTGTTCCTTAAAAATCCGGTTAAGAAAAGGTACTACATTTGTATTTGATTTAAATGATTATAATAATTATTAATGTATACTTTACTTTTAAACGATATTTTCGTTTGGAGAATTGTGTAACAACTGCCAATTTTGTCAAGAATATGTATGTCTTTGCTAATTGTGCGTATTTGTTGTTGTGAAAGTAACTATTTACTTAGTAGAATTCACAATTTTTTGTGGTTGGGGACTGTTTGACAATTATAACAGTTGATTTTAACAAATTTTTTTTTGTGTGTAGGGGGTATATTATTTTAACATAAAAGTATATGCATTTATCTACACTTTTTTGTCATTTAGTACAATAAATCGGGTAAGTGTATTTCGGTTTTCTAATAAAGCGTATAAAAGACACTATAGGCTTTAAATGGGAATCAATTGTGAAACAGAGTCTTAACCAAGATGGTTCCCAAATTCTGTCTTAATCTGATTGGACGAAAGTCGAATATTGTCCCGGAGAAGCCAAAGAATGTGTATCCTACAAAGGAGGACTTCTTGAGGCTTCCATTGCTTTACTACTACACCGTTGGCCTATCTCCTTTCAAGTTGTCTAGTAGCGAAAAGAAACCGGGAATCCTCTTCCACATATACTTTGCTCTTCACATGTTCAACCTGGCACTCGTGCTTTCCATTCAGATTCAGTTTGTGGTAGTGTCATACCAAAACAAGGAGAATTTCGTGGAGTCCTGTATGGAAATGAGTTACATCGGGTTCATAGTCGCGGGAGTTTTGAAGTTCTTCCCTGCGATATTTGCAAAGCAAAAAATGGCAAGCCTGGTTGAGACACTAGACTCTTTTTTTCCACCACCCCGAGAAGAGGAGCAGGAGAAATATGCCGTAAGTGATTACCTGAAGCGCTGCCACCTCATCACCAAGGGATTCGGAGGTCTCTACACGGCTGTTATAGTGACCAACAGCATGTTCTTCCTCATCCAGTACACAGTTTTGAAGCTGCTGGACTCACCGAATGCCAAGCAATCGCTGCCGTTCGTTGAGTTGGCTCCCTGGGACTATCAGGCCGGATGGAAATTTTACTTGACCTATATGTCGCAGGCCATTGCGGGCTACACAGCCACCTGTGGCCACATCTCAGCAGATCTCATGGTCTTCTCCGTTACCATGCAGGCCATCATGCATTTTGACCGTTTGTCACGAGCTCTCTCAGAATTTCAGGTGCAAGCAAGATCAGGAGTTCGTGGAGGAGCCGACGAGGACCTTGAGGAACTGCGGTCCCTCATCATTTACCATAATCAAATACTCGGGTAAAGCTTACTAATCCTTCCTTACTTACTCTACCTTTCAGTGAAATATAATTTCTTTCTGTATTATTTATTTATAATACATTTTTTCAGACTCACCGACATGATGAACGAGGTATTCGGAATTCCTCTTTTGGTGAATTTTGCAGCCTCCTCGATGCTCGTTTGCTTTTTGGGATTGCAGATGATCGTTAGCATAAGTGCCTTGCAGTTTGGCAAGCTTATTCTGAGTTTGGCAGCGCCGACTGCCGAGATATATCTCCTCTGTTCGATGAGTCAGATGCTCATCGATGCGGTTAGCATAATGCTTTTTGAAGACTGTATTGACCCCCAACCGAATCTCATGACTTTTTCAGAGTGAAAATGTGTCCTTTGCCGCCTACGAAATGAATTGGACAGATGCTGATACACGTTTTCGCAAGATTATTTTATTACTGACTTTCTAGGCACAACAACGCGTATGTCTCAAGGCAACTACGTTTGTGAATGTCTCCATTGAAACCATGAGCATCGTGAGTTTCCTAGGACTTGATATTAATTATTTTAACTAACACTTGTGATTTTCTTTGCAGTACTTGCAATTGACTTATAAGTTCTTCTGTGCAATTAGAACAATGTACCAGTAAATGGAAGAAACTCAGAAATTAAATACTTAAAAAATACATGAATAGCGCTGTAGAAAATAGTTATAAAATATGATAACTTACCAATAAAGATTTTGTTAAATGCATTTTGTGAGCATGTTTTTTATTTACCGTGGTCTTTTATTTCATCCAGAAATCAAATGCTGATTTCGGTATAAAATCCATGAGAAAGTTGGTACTTATTTGTATGACTTATATAAATTAGTTTTTCTAAGAAAAAACAACAATATTGGAGATATATAACATTTATAAACTTAAAAGGATATCACGTCATTATTGTGCCAATAAAAACCCCTATGGCCAACCGCAAGTTATTTTCAACGGAATGAAGCAAACCATAAACCGCAAGCTAGTTCAACTTATTTTGGTTTACACTAAAAACTAAGTGTTTAAAAATGTGTCTTATAAAATATAGAGGTTATAATAGAAATCTGTGCGTAAATTAAACTTTTTTTGATTCTTCCTTTAGATTTGGAGTTTTATCAAAAAAAATTGCAACTTTTAATAGAGAACTGTACGTTCATATCTGGTGAATTTATAACTATGGTATATATGGTATATGGTAGAGTCCTGCATGAGTACACTTGAATTGACAAACAAGTCAATTTTTTGAAAGTAGAGTGAGTGAGTTCAAGTGAGTTAACTTGGATCACTTCTTTCACTTGATCACTCGTAAGGTAAAACAAGTGATACAAGCACAGAATAAAAGTGAGTGAGATATTTAGGTGATTCGAAATTATTTTATATCTATTTATTTTATATTAAATCACTTGTTTTACTTATGAAAATATTAACTGAAAAAAAGTGATCCAAGTTAACTGATTTTAAAAATTGACTTTCAAGTACACTCATGCAGGACTCTAGTATATGGTATAAAAAAAAACATAATTTTAAAAATGTTATTTTTTAAGTTAATTTTTGTTTCTATGTAAAGTTAAGAAGGTATATTTATCTAAAATTGTAAAACTGTTGTTCGCCCAGTATGTATGAAATTTTAATGAAGGCTTTGACGGTCTATATAAAGGTCTTTTACTTGTCGCTTTGAACCAAGTTGCCATTCGAATCGCATCCGATATGGGTGTTAAGCTGTTTAGGAAGGCCAAAACCACCAAGCCGAGGTCTGATTATCCTGCGGTAAAACATTTTTTAGGGCTGCCGGTGATATTTTACAACACTGTTGGATTGGAGCCGTACGAGCCCTCGAATTCCGAACAGAAACGTGGAATCCTGTTCCACTTCTATTTCGCATTACAGATAATCAACTTGAACTTTGGTCTTTCCATGGAGATCGTTTTTGTTTTTGTATCGTTCCGAAACAATGAGAACTTCCTGGAATCCTGCATGGTGATGAGTTATATCTTATTTGTTGTCGTTGGACTCTTGAAGTTCATCTCGGTGGTATTTCGGAAAAAAAAGATGACTAGTCTGGTGAGACAGCTTGAGTCCTTCTTTCCGGAACCAAAGGATCAGGAGGAGTATGCGGTGAGGTACTATTTAAAGCGCTGCCATCGTTACACCAAGGGATTTGACATACTCTATATGACCCTGATGGTGACCTACAACCTCTTTGCCCTCGCCCAGTATACCATTCTGAATCTGCTGCACTCGCCGAACGCCAAGCAGTCGCTGCCCTACGTTAACATGGCCCCTTGGGACTACCACGCCAACTGGAGATTTTACTTGACCTACCTTTCCCAATCGGTGGCTGGGTATGTGGCCACCTGCGGCCATATTTCCGCGGATCTCATGATCTTCGCGGTGACCATGCAAGTTATTATGCACTTCAACCGACTGACTCGGGCTCTCAAGGAATTTTACGTGCAAGACTGGTCAGGATCGAAGAAAAGAGCTGGCGAGGACCTTAAGAAGCTGCGGTCTCTGATCTCTTATCACAACAAAGTTCTTGGGTTAAGATCGATAAAGTATTTTAGAGTATTTATAATCGATACTTTTATTATTTTTATACCCTAGCAGAGGTAATTATGATTTTATTCAGGAGATTGGTACGTTTCCGACCTTATAAAGTACATATAATCTGGATCATAATCTTAAGAATATATATTTTTTGATATTCTACAATTTCGAATTAAATTAAACAGGAACAGGATCATTTAGGAACGATGAAAGAATTAGTGGGGAAAATTATAGAAAACAAGAAAGGAAGCTAGCTTCGGCCAGCCGAAGCTTATATACCCTTGCAGATAATTCCTATTAATGACTAATTTTCCGATCGTTCCTATGGCAGCTATATGATATAGTAGTTCGATATTGATAAAATTAAAATCGAAATTCGAAAACATTTAAAAAGACTCATATCCCAGAGTAGAAGAGAATACAATAAAAGTCAACGAAGCAATAATTTATTTCCTATTATATTCCCATTAATTTTTCGATCGTTCCTATGGCAGCTATATGATATAGTCGTCCGATTTTAAAAAAATTTTATTCGAAATTCAGAATTAGATCAAAAATGGCATTTCCAAAAGTAGGAGGTTCTAGGTTCAAAAACACCAAAGATAATTTTTTTTTACATTTTTTCCTCCGATTATTCCTATGGGAGCTATATGATATAGTTGTCCGATCCGGCTCGTTCCGACTTATATACTACCTGCAATAGATATAAGACTTTTGGGAAAGTTTTAGCCCGATAGCTTTAAAACTGAGGGACTAGTTTGCGTAGAAACAGACGGACGGACAGACGGACGGACAGACGGACAGACGGACAGACGGACATGGCTAGATCGACTCGTCTAGTGATGCTGATCAAGAATATATATACTTTATAGGGTCGGAAACGTCTCCTTCACTGCGTTGCAAACTTCTGACTGAAATCATAATACCCTCTGCAAGGGTATAAATATAATAATTTAATATAATATCTGCAAGGGTATATAAACTTCGGTGTGCCGAAGTTACTTTCTTTCTTTTCTTTTTTGTTTCTCAGACATTAATTTGCTAAATGCATTTAAAACCAATATAGGATCACCGATGTGATAAACGAGGTCTTTGGCATTCCACTGCTTCTGAATTTCGCGGCATCCTCGATGCTCGTTTGCTTTGTGGGATTTCGGATGACCGTTAGCATCAGTCCTGAGGTGTTTGCAAAACTGATGTTGATCTTGGTTTCGGCTACGGTGGAGATATACCTGATCTGCTCATTCAGTCAAATGCTGATCGATGCGGTTTGTTGACTATCAGTGTGCGCGGTGTTCTTACTTTTTATATTTACAATATTTTTTCAGAGTGAAAGCGTTTCATTTGCAGTCTACGATATGAATTGGATGCATGCAGATCTGCGTTTTCGAAAAATGCTTATTTTTATTGCCCTCAGGGCTCAAAAACCTGTATGCCTAAAAGCAACCGTATTCCTTGACGTTTCTATACAAACCATGAGTTCCGTAAGTTCTTCCGGATTTATTTAAATTATTAAATTACATGTTTAAATTTTCGGCAGTTTTTGCAAACGTCGTATAAATTCTTCTGCGCCATTCGAACAATGTACCAGTAAATGTCTAAAAATTGTTAAAAACCACTTTGAGTCAGGCGCAAATTATATAAATTATAATAAAATATACATTACACAATACAATGTATAAATCTTAAAACAACATTGCATAAATTTATCTGCACCATTCCAACGTTAAATAAATAAATATCAAAAGTGTTAATTAGAATGTTATGCCATAAAACGCAAAATAATCTGTTGATAATATTTACTATGTACAACCTGAAATCTTTTAAGATGGTAGAAACTTAACATTGCCAGGAATCACTTATTTATACCTTTTCCCTTTTATACACAAAATGACGGTAAACTTTTTAATTAGTCTGACGAAGCTGACGACTTTAATAAGACTTTAATGATTAACGTGGGGAAGTGTGAAATAACTAGCAGTAAACCTGGGAAAAAATATTCCGTTTTAATGCAGACTCAGGCGACTTTAAGCGACGTCACTGAGGTATAAGGAAAAGGGGTGCCCTGCACACCACTGAGTTCAAAGCGGAAAAAGGAGTACCACCAAAAGGAAAAGTTGCACAAGGTGAAATCCAGAAAAGGCTAGAGCACTTGCACACATATGCAAACACAAACACACACACACAAAGGCGAGGGCAAAAAGAAGGCGTGACACGGTCAAAAAACTTGAGCCACGTTGAACTTTGGCCTTACCTTGGCCGTAAACTTGTCCCGGCGACTGGCTGGCAATTAGTGCACCTTTCATAGGGCAACCGTGGACCAGCGGAGCGATGAGAAATGTATTCATTAAAATGAATACAAGGTTAAAATTATAAAAACTATTATTTTTTAAGTCCAAATTAAGCGGACGACCTTTTCCTTCAATTACTTTGCTCACCCAAAAGTATTCGTATTTATTTATTTAATATATATTTTACAAATAAATATATAATACTACTTAAACCTTTTTTAAATTAATTTTTTTTTTATTTTAGTAAATAAACAATAAGTTTTTTGTCGTTTTAAAAAGAATTATTAAATTGTAAATCTGTTTTTTTGACTTAAGCTTTAAGTCAAATACAACGTACTATAAACTCTAAAGTTAGTATAGTTTTTAATCACCCCTTTAATAAGTTCATAAATACATTTTATAAATTTTATCCTTAAAAGCTACCAGAAGAGACTTGTTTCATCTGCAGTTTCGAATCTAAATTTTTGCTTACCTAGCTGAAATTAGTATCTTTTCCCGTCACTTCTATTACGCCCCCAAGTGTGTGCGAGTATCTGTGCGTGGGCGTGGCCATTTAATTCATTTTCAGGAGCAACAGAAGCAGGAAGCAGCGAACACTGTCGCTTTTGCACACAATTTCTCATTCAGTTCAGAAGTTTCGCTTGCTCACAAGTTTGTAATTCTTGGCCTGTTAACAAAGTTCATAAATACTTGAGAAACTTGGTTGGGTTTACCCGGCCCAAGGCCATGGAGCCAAAGGATAAGCGGAGGAGCCTGATTTCGCCGGCCCGTAATTGGTATTGTACTTGATTCATGTTCACAGGTGAGCACAGGTGGGATTGCAGTTCATTATCAGTTGATTGGCGGGATGAGTGACCCCTGGAATTTCAAGGGAATCGTTAAATTCCTTGGATATTCGCCATTTCGTTCCATTTTATTGCCAACTAACTACCAGTTTTAATGGCTGGCAACTATTTGGTAAGTGCCTTGGCCATAAAATCGAATCGAGCATATTGAATACTTAGTTATATATTGCTCGGCGTCCGGAGAACAATTCCGAACACCTCAAACACCCACCGTCGATTCTCGATTTTCCCTCATCGGCAGTCAGAAGCACAGCAATTGAAATTGAAAAGCGTGGAGGAAAAGTCGGAAGGGGATAACCAAACCCGCCGTTTGCCAATATCAATGAGATCTCCGGAACCCGGACTCAATTCGCTTTGTTGCTCACTCGCCGCTCTGCCCCGTCTCTTTCTGCCCCGCCACCGCCGTCTCTTTCTTTCTCTTCCCTCCAGCGAGCATTTGAAATTTTAATTATAAAATATTGCTGGTAAATGTTCTCAGGTCGGCAACGCTACACCGTGCTGATGTGTTGGATGTGTGTTATCAAAGGCGGTGGCTGTGGGTACAGTGAATACTGCACAAAAGAAAACAAAAGTTTACACAATTTTCTTGTGCCCTTGCTAGGACCAGAAGGTCTCTTGGGATTTTAAAAATGTTATAAAGGTTCAAAAAAATTATGGAAAATGTAATTTTATTCGATTGAAGGATCTTGTGATCTTTTTTTTTATTTCAACTGAATTTAAAATATTTTTGCCTTTCAATTAAATTGGTAATTAATTGATTATCAGTTGATTTTTGGTTTCTATACCTAGAGTTTGACAATTTATTTAAGAGGTACCCAAGAGGACATCTGGAATCCCGACAAGTGGATTAAGGATGCTTTTAAGCTGTTAGAGCTTTCGGTGACACCCCTGTAGGTCGCCATACAGTAGTGAGTTCCCAACCCACTGGTAATCACGTTACACACACTGTGTCCATGCGTCCTGTCAGAAGTTCGAGCTGCAGGCGTTCCGTCGATGGTTCGTTATCTGGCATTTGGCATGGGGCTAGATCAATGTGGCGCAGGTGAGTGGCACAGGTGATGCAGTGGCTCTGCGTGGGGGGAGTTTCGAACTTCGAGGGCGGGGGTGCCTTTGCACTACTTCAAAAAGTAATTGTTTGCGATTTGGAGAGTGTGGCGTGTGTCGGGGAAACTTTGCCGGGGATTGGGATGCAGTCAGAGTCAGGCAGTCAGGACGGCGAGACTCTTGAGACATTTGAGTGGCCAAATGGGCGGAGGAGGAGTTGGAATCGGGGCATAACGATGACAGCAAACGAGCTGCAGTTAAAGCTGCCTTGGGCTCTCTATAGCTCTCTCTATAGATGCACCATCCCAGCCCCCAACCCATTCCGTTTCTCCATCATTGTCTCTATCTCCCTTTCTCTGTCTCTGGCAGTGACTTTCGCTTTAGGAACGAGTTTATTTGCAGTCGAAATATGTCCCCAGACGGCAACAATAGCAATTAGTTCATTGTCAATAGTTTGCTCGTTGAAAATTTCAGGACTAGAAATGGCAAGGACATCGAAGGAGGGGATGGGATGGGAGGTGGAAAATTTAACTAAATTGTAATCGGAATATGCGCATGCAAATGGCATTAGCCTGAAATGCAAATTACTTTACTGCCATGCCAGTCGCAAAATTCAGGCGAAGGATGCGACAAGGACAACTGCCACTGCCACTGCAATGATGTTGATGATAATGATGATGATGATGATGGGCATGGGGATTTCTGGGGGGAAGGTGAAATAGGATGCACTCAAATTGCCAGCGCTTAAGTGAAGTAAGCTAATTAATTTTGCATTGTGTTCTGACCCTTATGCCACCATTATCACCGCCCCCGCCCCTTCGATTTTCGGGTCCCTTTGGATTGCGAATCCTTTGTGCCCAGGATGTTTACTTTTCATTAATTGAGTTGTGCAAAAGTCGTCCATAATTTCCATGCGCCTGTCGCGCCTGCTGGCCATTAAACAATACGGAATACGGCAATTCGGAGCAGTTTTCCCATCGCTTTTCCCCCGGAAAACTCATCCCATGGCGCCAGCCTGTTAATGACGTCGTTGAGTGGACTGTCTTGGCGGCAATTGTGCAAACTTTATATTATCAACGCTGACATGGCCCAAAGAGCATTTACCCAAGGAAAATCCTTTTATTTCCGCCGTAATTTAATGTATTCCCACTGGGCGAAGATCGACTTACGAGTACTTTCCCGGACATCGATACGTGATTGCTCCTCCATACGACGACTATGCCCTTTGGGATGCCGATGGCTTAATGCACAATTATCCACTGGAAACTTGTTAATTTCGCATATTGTCTCTCCGTAGTAAAGACAATCGACGGGCCGGAATGTTCGTAATCCAATAATTGCAAAGAGCCTGTTATTGTTTTGGCGTACATGGCTTCATGCAATTTCAATTTCAAGTTCTTGTTTTGCTTAATTACAACTTGTAATTGACTAATTAAGCTGCTTAAATAGCCCAGGCATTTCACATTAAAGGCATTATTATCTTTGTGTGTATTTTTGTTATTATTCTCATACTTTTGAGTATTTTAGTTGAGTAATTGAATTTAATGTTTCGTTTATTATCTAATATCATCATCTAATGAGAAAAATATTTAATTTTTAGATATTTTCTTTTTGTTTTTATTTAATACAAATTAACATTAAAATAAGCATGTATGTTTTTAGTTCATATTTTAAATTAAAATAGATTTTATAAAAAAAATCCTTTATTATTATTATGATTATGACATTATAAGTTTTTATTTAATTTTTGAAATAAAATATGTTTTATTAGTTATTTTATTTTAAATAAATTGGTTTAAACTTATTTATAAAATATTTAATATTTTTATAATATGTGAAAAAGTAACATTTTTTATAAATAAATCACTGAAAGGTGAACTAAACAATAACGTGATAATGCCAGCTTCGAAAATAAATATAAATTTATAAAATATAAATTTTCTGACGACGGTTTGCATCGAAATGAAGACATAGGCTTCGAGATGCAATTTCTCATTTCACTTGGACCACAATTACCTGGAGGGTCATCGGGTGAGTTCTGATTTAATTTCTTTTATCCCCACATATGCCATCCAGCGAATTTCCGCTTCATTACGTTTGCAAACAAGTTCGGTGTGAGTGTATTCCATATAAAAAGGATCAGAGCAAAGTTCGGGATGCTTTTTTCTTGGATTTTGTTTTTTGCCATTAGATTGGCAAACTAGCAAAAATAGAAGATTGCGGGCTTGCTGAACAGAAAAAAAGTGAAAAAAACAGCAAATAGAGGGGAAAAGAAATGAGCGAAATGGTTTCTACGGCATTTGTGTAACCAAGCATAAAGATGCTCACAAGCACAAGCACAAGCAAGTGGGCGGTCCACATGCATAAGAGCTAGGTGGGCGTGGCAGTGGGTGGGGGATTTTGCATTGGTGGGGGTGTGTTGACGAGGTCGCGCCCAAGACGACAAATTGAGCGAATGGATGACAATTTCGATTTGTGTTGTAAAAACTGCAGTAAACTGCAAAAAAACATCAAGCAATAGAACGGAATGTCAGCGAAGGCATGGGAAATTCAGGGTGGAAAATGGCAAAAAACACACACACAAATACACATAGAGAAAAAACGAGCTAGATTGGAATAAAAATGGGAGCTGGGGAATGGCCACTCTTCGCATGTGCATAAACATTCGCTTGTTATATGTTTAACTTTTTCGTCGGGCAGAAAAAACATTTTTATGGAGTTTTGTTTTCATTTTATTTGCCATGTTTGTTTATTTTTATTTGCCGCTCGTTGTCGTTGGTTGTTGGTTGTTTTTCCCCCCGATTTTTACCAACCCCCCCTCCCCGCATTTCCATTTTCCAGCTGCTGCTGCTTCTGCTGGTGTTTCACTATCTCTTCAGCTATTTTTCTTATATTTTGTAAATTTTTTGTTTGCCCTCCTTGTTTCGCCTGCACATTATGCTGTCTTGCGTTGGGTCCTGGCCATATCCTTCGATATCCTTTTTGTTGTGCGGCGCAACGAGCAAATGAAAAATAAGCTTTGAAAACATTTTGTGCCATTTAAAGAACAACATTTTGTTATTGTCGTCCCCTTGTTTGTCTTATATTACAAGTTCTGGTCACCCGAAATGCTGGACATTCCTGTTTTTGTTGTCCTGTGTCCAATTTGATTTTTATTCGCTTGTTGTTTTTTTTTTTTTGGTTCTGTTTCTGTTTTTTGTTGCGGTCCTTGCTGGTTCGTGTTGTGTCATAGATGAAATGAGTTTCTCGGCATTTTCCAGTTGATGTGCTTAATGGTGTTTGCTTTTACAACTTTCCATTTGCCAGTTGTTCTTTGGCCGCATCTTTATGCTAATCTCCATGTCACATACACATGCACATACCATACTGATGAGGTCAGGATAATAGTAGGGTGTTTCAAAAAAATTTAAGAAATCTACAAATATTATTTATTCGATGTTTGTCTACTTATAGTAAAATAATTATTGTATATTTCTCTAAATAATTTATTTAGAGATACCGTAAATTAATTTAAAATAAAATTAAAATTTAAAAGTTTTTTTTTTCATGTAGGATTTTTATTTATTTATTAAATAAACGCATTTATTATTAGTAATCTGTTAATTTTTTTCTATTTTTACAATACTTTGACTTATGCAGTGCACATATACCTGGATGGACATCAGAAGGAACCCACTTTCTAATGAGGAGGAGTTTTTTGAAATTATCTGAAAGGGGGCCAAACCAAAGGAACAGTCATTTACACGGCTGCTGCTCAGTTGCTTTTAGTGTAATTAAAAATGCAGTCTACAAATCTCTCACCACTTTCACCGTCTTCCATTTTCCATTTTCCGTTTTCAATTCGCTGCTTACTTTCTTATGCATTTTCCTTTTGGCCCCGCTGCGGTTTGTTGTTGTTAGACGGAACCTTTTGGCCGCCATCCTTTCAGCCTTCAGCTTTTCCTTGAAGGCTTTAAGACGGCGTCCTGAAAATGATTTAATTCACCGCAGTTCGCAATTAAACGCAAGTCGTGGGTAGCGAGTGCAACACTAATTGCATTTTTTTCACGCCATTTTCTGTTGATAAAGGGATTTGGTTTTCCTCGTCGCCTGCAACTGATTTCGCGGGGGGTTGGGGGTGGCCAAAGAGGGTGTGGCGCCAACTTAATTAAGCCCCAATGCCAAATGCCTACGGGCGGGGGTTTCTGCGGGCGTGGGTGTTCAATGGTTTTGTGGCCCAGCATCTTTAATAAAACGTGGCCGAGAAGCCAACTTTGCCGCAGGTAATGAAAATCCCGATGACAATTTTTAGTTGCGCCGCCATGAAAACATTTCAATTGCGGTTGCCAAGCGGCAACGGAAGTCGTTGCGCCTGATTGCCAGGAATGGCCAGGATCTGGCAGGATCTGGCAGGACAACAGCTAAAAGCAAAGCGGATAAAGTCAATTCAAGTAAATGTTCAACCACTATGGTTTCACTTTACTTCTCCACTTCTCACATTGAAGGGAGAAAGCTGTAAAACATGTACATTAAATGGTAAGAATTACAACAAACTTTAAATATGGAAGTTTACCATTTTTTAAGAGAAAAATTAAAGTAATGTGGCGCCTAATAATTGGGAATATTTACAAGGAAATAAGAAAAATTATACATTTTTTAAAATTTATTTTACAAATTACTTAATTTAAAACGAAAAAAAATTTTTTTTTAAGTTGTTACACTAGTTAATTGATTTGTAAAAGTTTCATCCAAATAACTCAAACGAGTCTGAAATTATTCAATTTTTAATGAAGAGGTGATTAAAAAATATGAATACGGGTTATTTTCTATCAATCCTCGAAATATTTCGAATTTTTTTTTAAGATTTTAAGATTTTATACGAACTCATTTGAAGGTATTTTTTCTGGACTTTAAAGAGTACTTCTCTCATTACTATTAATTTAGCAAGTAATTACAATAGACAATATTGTTGTTTTACCCTGGCTTAAACTCTTTCTGTTTTTCAGCCCTTGCCCGTATTTGTCTTTAAAAAAAAGTCTCTAAGGGAATGCTAGCTGCTGCATTTAATCACTCGGGTTGTGTTGGGAAGAGGGAATATTTAGATAGATTTGGCACATCCCGCCGCAAGGACACACTCGGCTTCATTAGCTGCACTCGCTGAAGAAATGTGCTGGCAAGGCACATTGCACGCAATCTCAGCATCTCAGTATATCAGCATCTCGGCATCTCAGCATCTCATCCTGCAGGGCCCAATTTCTCTTTTTTCCCCTCAGGAAGCTTCTGCGTGAGCTTCTGTGTGAGGCTTAAATAAATAATGGTCGTATATATATTGCACTTTGATGCAGTTCAGATCGACTCTCGATGGATGTTATTTTCTCGTTTCTCTTAAAGGCGCTTAATTTTCATTTTGGCTCGGGCATTTTCTGCGGGCTTTCCCCGGCTTCTATTTACCCTTTCCACCCCCCCGCCAGTTGGCATAAATGCATTAAAAACAATAAATGTGCAAAGTGGAGCGGCGCTGAAATGCTCGTAAAGTGGAGCAAGCTAGACAAGAAGCCAGCCAGGATGTGCCAGTATGCTTCGCTGGTTACCCCTTTTTCCGGCCAGGGGGTTTTCCATTCCCATTTCCCCTGCCCCAACCCCAACCCACCGTCCACCGTCACGGTCATTGCAAATTAATGGCCTTCAAAGTGGTTAAGCAGCAGGAGATGCAGTTCGCTGGACGCTCGCCGTTTGTTGGCCACCAGCTCATCGAGTCCACAAAGGAGTGCCGGCGAATTTTATGAGTTTCCACGGTGAAATAAGAAATTTTGCACAAAATAATATTACCGAAAAAGGGAGGTGGCAAGGGAGGTAGCTGCTCCTTTGGCTGCCTTTTTCCGTGTTGCCATTAAGTGCAAAAGGATTTTCATTCTTATGCGCATCCTGTGCATAATACAGCAGCCACTGCACACGCAAAACTCATTGTGTCTGTGAGTGTATCTTCCTGGATCTCACACTGTCTGTATGTGTGTGTGTGTGTGGGTTGGCAAGGATATGCCAATTTATTGCACACACGAGTGCATTAGAGTGCCAGAGTCCTTGCCGTCCTCCCCGTATATATATGTGTATGTATTTCTGTCCGTCTCTTTCGCTGGGCCAAAGTTTTTGTGTTCATTTGGCGATTGCGGCTGCTGCATGTCTGGCAGAAATTACTTAATCCTTGCGGTTTTCTGGAGCAGCAAGTGCATTCTGTGACCATTTCCCTCAATCCTGCATTACCCTTACCCTTTTAGCCCGCTTCATTCCCCCATTAAAGCAATTGTAATTGGCATTTGTTGTTATTTAAGCAAGCTGGCAGAAATCATTTATCTGCTCCCCTTTAAAGAGCGACTTTGTCCACATTGTCTGGTTGCCTCAACGGAGCTCTGGATTCTGTGCCTTCTTTTCCACAACCATTCATGGCTTTTCTCTGCCTCTGCCCCTTTTCCTTTCCCTTACCCGATCCCAATCGCCACTGCTGAATGCCCCGTCTTAGCGCCCTTAAATATTTGCCTGGGCCATTGCCAGGATTCTGCTCCTGCAGCTTCGACCGGCGCTTTATTGCCCCCTGAGATGAACTGGATCCTTTACTCCTGCTTCGTCCCTCATACACAGAGAAATGTAATGGATCGTTTTTATAAATTTGGATTTTTATTATTTAGTCAAGTGAGCCGCCCGCCTGAAAACTCTTTTTCTTTAAGTAAAAAAATACAACAATATAATAAATGTTTTTTAAATATTTCCATTTATTTTTATTATTATTATTTTTCTGTATTAAGTTTCTTTGATTTTTTACGTAAAAAATAGAACAATATGGGTCATTCCATGTGAAACGTGACAGGCCAATTTTGGTCAAATCTCAGAATCAAGCGAAACTTTTTTTTTCGATAGAGGATTGAAATATAAGGATGGGTTTTTTTTATTTTTTTTTTAACTCTCACCGTTTATTTTTAAAAAATATTTTTTTAATTAAGCTCCGATTTTTAGGATATGCAGCTCTTGAGACTCGTTTAAGTTATTTTAATAATTCCAATGCCACTTTGTGGCATATCTTAATATCTTTCAGAAAAATATTTTTAAAAATTTTTAAATTTAAAATTAAGTATTTTTTAAGAGAATTTAAAATTAGAAAACTTCTGTACGCCGGATACACGCGGTTTCCGAATAAAAAAATTATCCCCATATTGCTTCATCAATTCTTCACAAAAGTGGTAAAATAAAATTTTTGTAATCGCAAGACGTACTAGTAAAGACAGCGATTTTAGTTTAGCGACTTTGCATCAAGCAACTACAGCGCAACGTGTAAGAAAGGGAAAGCGCTATTCCTGCTCTGCCGCGCTCGTATTGCTGTGCTCTTCTTACACGTTGCGCTGTAGTTGCTTGATGCAAAGTCGCTAAACTAAAATCGCTGTCTTTACTAGTACGTCTTGCGATTACAAAAATTTTATTTTACCACTTTGTGAAGAATTGATGAAGCAATATGGGGATAATTTTTTTATTCGGAAACCGCGTGTATTCCGGCGTACAGAAGTTTTCTAATTTTAAATTCTCTTAAAAAATACTTAATTTTAAATTTAAAAATTTTTAAAAATATTTTTCTGAAAGATATTAAGATATGCCACAAAGTGGCATTGGAATTATTAAAATAACTTAAACGAGTCTCAAGAGCTGCATATCCTAAAAATCGGAGCTTAATTAAAAAAATATTTTTTAAAAATAAACGGTGAGAGTTAAAAAAAAAATAAAAAAAACCCATCCTTATATTTCAATCCTCTATCGAAAAAAAAAGTTTCGCTTGATTCTGAGATTTGACCCAAATTGACCTGTCACGTTTCACATGGAATGACCCATATAGTAAATGTTTTTAAAATATTTCCAATTATTTTTATTATTATTATTTTTTTGTATTTAGCTTCTTTGATTTTTTTAAGTGTAGCAGTGCAGCTGCCTGGTCGCCGAGCTCGGATGCTGAATGCTGAAGGGGCCCGTCCGTCCACGTCGCAGATTACAAATAAATTATCGCTTAATAGTCTTTTTACGCTCCTCGTTTGCACAGCGATTCCTGGCCGGCAACTTTGATCCCTCGTTTTTACATGACGTACTGGGGAAAGCCCTGTCCCTCTGGGACGTTTTAATAAGGCAATGTACCTTGACGATTTCATAAATATTCTTTTACAATATGTTTGGATTTTTTCTGCATTTTTTAAACAGCAACTATATTAATCTAAGTATTCTCATACACCCAATTAATAATAATACTAATAACAATCATTTACAAGGATAATTAGTTATTAATAACAATTAATTGCTTTTATAAGAATGGCCAATACTTAGTTGGTTATAGTTTCTGTTTAAAAATTGCGGCAATAAGAACGTTCAAAAATGACTTTTTCTTGCAAAACACTTAAATTACTCATACGCAAATCTCCAAGCAACTTGAAGGGCTTTAAAAAAACATGCCGGACAGTTCATTATAGACCATGAAAGAGGGTTTGCTGTCTGTGTTTGCCCTTAAAATAAAATAAATATAAATGCTTAATAAATGGACTGAGTGGACTTGAATGGACTATAGTATCTGATCGGAAGTGCCTTTGAAAGTGATTTTGACTCTTTAATCTGAAAGAAATATTCCTAAAAAGACCAGTAGAAAAATAAATATGTTAAAGTTGCATTTAATTTGTTCACTTTAAAGAATTTTATAAAATTAGTTACACTTTAAACTAACCAAGCTAATTTGTGAAATAAAAAATCGTTCAGGCTTGTAATATTATTTCTTCTTTAAAGTGATTAAAGCTAAAGTAAAGCTGAAGTATTAAATATATTCACTAACCTCAAATGATTAAAAATGTTACAGATTTTCCTTGATTAGCATGTCCTCGCACTCCATTTCGAAACGCCAGGGGCCTGACTTTGTTGTGCAGTGTCGAAGGTTTTAAGGGGATGGTGGTGATGTTGTGGGCTGGCCCTTGCAATGCCACAAACTTGCGTATGCAAAGGGGGATTGCAATCGAATTCATTGAATTCGATTTAAAAGCGAAATGAAAACGAGACTGACGACTCGATGGAGATGCACGGGCGAGGGCGGGGGCGGCGGCGTGGAATGCCTCTGTGGGCGTGGCGCACATAGCTGATATGCCCAAAGGCATGCAAGGCATGTGCCTCAAAAGACAAAAAAAACAAGGATACAAAAAAGAAATGTAAGTGAAACAATAAAGCGCAATGCGAACCCGAAAAAGGGGGCCCAACAGCATATTTAACGGCACTTTTGCGGTTTTCTGAGGGCGGCAAAGAGTTGGGGGCGTGGCATGGCTGGAAATGGTCAGCAAACAGAAAAATAAACCAAGGCAAAGAGAAGACATTTGTTTGCTTGCTTGTTTATTGACGATGATTTCATTGTGTTCTTATAATTCGATTGCACACTTAAAGGCTATTTACAGGATTCGCTTTCTTAGACTTAAGTTTATTTCCCCTCGATTTTACTCCGTGACGTTTATTACAATTATACATAAATATTACATTGATTTTTGTTTGTAAATTCTCACGTGCATTTCAGTTGCTTAGAGCTACAAAAATGGTTCAAAACAAATCTATTTATGTATATATATAAAAAAAATAAACACAAACGCAATCAGAACCGGAAACAAGGGAAAATTCATAGCGTTGCCGCCATTTTGTAGCGCGCCGACTTCCGTGCGCCATATTGAAATGTCAGCGGTGTGAAGAGTCGCACTGCGGTTATCGTCATCGAAATTGCCACCAGCAGCAGCACTTGTGCATTTCGAGTGGCATCTGCAACAGAAAAAGGCAGTGGTTGAGATAGAGTGTGAGTGCAGGAGGAGAGTAAAAGGGGAGGGGCCACGGGTCAGAGGTCACACTTTTATTAATTTGCGTTAAAAATTGTCCAAATAGCGAGACCGCGACCGGACTGTCAGTCCGTGTGGAAACGTATTTATTTTTAATTAGCGGCCGCTGACATTGCGGTCAAGTGCATTAAAAGCAATGGTGGTAAAAGACACTTTAAGCACTAAATACATTTTCTGCACATTTTCTGGTCATTACGTTTAAATTCGAAATTACTATATTTAGGGAAAAACTTTGTTTGAAAAGTTTTTAGCTTTTTGAGGAATTATAAACGTTTAATAACACTAGTTTACAAAAAAAAATCGACGTCACCCTACTTGAAGACAACCTTAATTTTCTGGTAAAGAACATCTTCCTGATTAAGAAATGGGCACATATAATTTTTTTTATGATGTCAATTTTTTTTTAAGTGTAAAAAACGTTTTTGGCCCTTTTTTATTTTTTATCTTTTGTTCTGGTAAACCGATTTTGGTCATCTTAGACTTACTTTACAGGTAATAGAATGACCTTTGACTTTCTTATACACAGCATTGAGTTCCAGTCATTAGTTTAGAAGCTACACCTCGTCAAAGTCTAAAAAAATGGAAAAAATTCAATTTG